>PVHY01022087.1:9738-22995 GCA_004024945.1 Uropsilus gracilis
TTTTTTTTTTTTTTTTTTTTTTTTTTTTTTTTTTTTGAGACTAGGTCTCACTATTTGCCCAAGGAACCACAGGCTCACGTTGCCCGGGGTACCGCAGACTCAAGCAATCCCCGGCCTCAGCTTCCCAGGTAGCTGGGATTACAGGTGTGTGCCACCACACCCAGCTATTTTTTGGGACTAGATCTCACTGTGTTGCCCCAAGCAGGACTCGAACCATGATCCCTAGCCCCAGCCGCTTCATAGGTTGAAGCTTACAGGCATAAGCCACCATGCCCAGCTTGTCCTTTTGTTTCTTTGTTTTTTTCCTAAATCCCTCCTATAAGTGAGACCATCTCATGTTTCTCTTTTTCTTTCCCAGAAGTAGAATTTTAAGGCAGTCACTCAGGAATCACCTGATCAGCGCTAGTGAGATCATCTGACTTTAGACCCCTCCTCAGTTGCTGTGCTTTCAGACTCATCACTGCACCTGTTTTTGAGGCCACATTTCAATGGGGTGCTCCCAATCAATGAGTGAGGATGCAGAGACATCAGCGACAGTAAGGCAGGCCCACTCCTAGGAGAGGGGAGACTTCTAAATAGATGACGTTGGATCCAATGTCCAGAACTAAGGCAGTCATGACAACGAGGAGTTCCTGTCCCCAGTCAAATGGTTGGTTTCTGAGAGGGAAAAGATAAAGACCCAGGACGCTACCTAAAAGTGAAACTCACCAAGCCAGGCAGAATGACTGATTTCAACCATCAAAGGTCAGGCAAGGTTAGTGTGATCCTGGAGTAGGGCCAAAACAAGCCAGTTTTGGGAACCGGGAACTTGTCCTTCACTCAGGAAGGTGGGTCATTGATTTTGCGAGTCAAGAACCCTTAGTCTCTACAGTAGTGTTTCTCAAACACTAATATGCATACACATCACCAGGAGACCCTTGTGAAAATCAGATTCTGACTCAGGAATTCTAAGGGGAGGCCTGTGATTTTGCATTTCTAGCAAGTTTCAGGTAAAGCCAAGCTGTTGATCCCCAGATCATCCAGAGAAGCAAAGGTCTGAAGAACCTCAAGGCTGCCAGATATATTGGTTAGTTGGTAGACTGGAGAAAGGTCTCCTTCCAACATCAATAGCAGCAAATGGCCTCTTTTTTTTTAATTGTTCAAAAAACATCTATTCTCTATCATGTGCCCTGCATATTTTTAAATTATTCATCATATTATTTATGTTATTTGACATCGCTATCTACCCCGGGGTTCTCCCACTACCTTATCCCTCTTGAACCATCTTCCCAGTCTTCTGTGCTCCTCCCTTTCCTTATATTCCTCTCCCCTCTCATCCTCTATGCTTCAATTTTGCTAAAAATTAGTTTTAAAGTTTCCTTGTCTGTTAGATTATTTCCCTGTATCCCTCATATAAGTGACATCATGCCATATTTCTCTTTCTTTCTGGCTTATTTCTGCTAACATGATTCCTTCTAGCTTCATCATGTTGCTGCAAATGACTTAAGTTTGTCTTCTTTGATTGATTAATACTATCCATTGTGTACATACACCACGGCTTTCTGTCCCATTCATCTATTTTAGGGTATTTGGTCTGCTTCCATATCCTGGCTATTGTAAATAGTACTGCAATAAACATCCGGGTACAGGTGTCTTTTTGGATCAGAGTTTTTATAACTTTTTGGTAGATTCCTAACAGTGGAATTGCTGCATTGAATGGGAGTTCCAGTTTCAGTAGTTTAAAGGTTCTCCACACAGCTTTCCGTGGTGGCTGGACCAGTTTGCATTCCCCCAGCAGTGTAAAAGTGTTCTTCTTTCTATATATCCACGCCAACACTTGTTGTTGCCAGTTTTTTTGATACGGACCATTCTTACTAGTGTAAAATGGTATCTCATTGTGGTTTTGATTTGCATTTCCCCATTATTAGTGATGTTGAACATTTTTTTGTATGCTTATTTGGCCTTTTGTAGTTCTTCTTTGAAGACTGGGCTTTTTGTCTTATTTTTTTTAAGGTTTTTTTTTTTTTTTGAGACTAGGTCTCGCTATTGTTGCCTGTGGAACCGCAGGCTCTCGTTGCCCAGGCTACCACAGACTCAGCTTCCCAGGTAGCTGGGATGACAGGCGTGCACCACCATGCCCAGCTATTTTCTTGGAACTAGGTCTCGCTACGGGCCCCACGTGGGACTCGAACCACAATCCCTAGCCCCAGGTGCTTCATAGGCTGAAGCTTACAGTCATGAACCACCATGCCCCGCATATTTTTTTAAGTTGTGAGAGTTCTTTGTGTATCTTTATCAGACCCTTATCACTTGTGTGTAAGGTGAAGATTTTTTCTCATTCAGCTGGGTTTCTTTTTGTTTTGTTTATTGTCTCTTGCTATGCAGAAGCTTTTCAGTTTGATGTAGTCAAAGCTGTTCATGTTTTCCTTCATTTTTTTTAGCATCTGTAGATGTGTCCTGAAAGAGGTTTCTGAAGTGTAAGTCTTGGAGTGCTTTGCCCATATTTTCTCCTATGTACTTTATGGTTTCAGGTCTTAAATTCAAGTCTTTTATTCTTTTATTCATTTTGAGTTGGTTTTGTACATGGGGTGAGGGAGTGGTCCAGATTAATTTTTTTACATTCAGTGATCCCGTTTTCCCAGTACCATTTATTGAAGAGATTGTCCTTGTTCCATTGTATGATTTTAGCCCCTTTGTCGAATATTAGTTGGTCATACATGTGTGGCTTTATTCCTGGGCATTCAATTCTATTCCATTGATCTGTGTGTCTGTTTTTATTCCAGTACCATGTTGTTTTAATTATTGTGGCTTTGTAATATAATTTGAATTCTGGGAGTGAAACACCTCTGCTCTCTCTTTGTTGGTCAGGAGTGCTTTGGCTATCTGTGGTCTTTTATTGTTCCATGTGAATTTCAGTAATTTTTGCTCTATCTCTTTAAAAAATGGCATTGGAATTTTATTGGGATCACATTGAATTGCAGATTGTTTTTGGCAGTATGGCAAATGACCTCTTTAGTTGGGTTCTCAGATCCTTTTGGCCATTTTGTGATAAACAGGATAAAAACTGCAATAAAAACCAAACATTGTGCTAGGTTTGGGGTGTGCAGAACAAAGAGCATGAAAAAGAGGTGGTAAACAAGATACAGATTTTGCCTCCAGGATTTTTCAGTTTGGTCATAGGAACATAAAAATGAACAGACCATGCTAGAGGCATGCAATGAAAGTCACATACCTAAGGGGAGTAATGGAAGAATTTCAGAAGGTTGTAACACCCAACATGGAAATGGTTGCCTGTGACTTGGGTGTGCCTGTGTGTGGGAGAGGGCACCCCAGTGATGGAGAGGCAGTAGGAAGAAGTTCAGAGGAAGGTGGAGCATGGCACACGAGAGAACATACTGCTGGGATGGAAGAGAGAGATGACAAGGACTTAAGTGGTGGGGGAAGGCCAAGAAAGGGTGTTATAGTCAGTGTTTATGGCTCTGGACATGATCTGAAGACATTGTAAAGGAAACCATAGGAGTGGCTTGATTTGATTTTTTTGTCAGAAAGATCACTGGCAGAAATCAGTAGGAACGTAAAGTGAAGGGATTTGAGAAATGTTTGCCTGTTGCTCTGGTCTGGCTCAGGGAAGGTACTGCTCTGAGGAGCTGAGCCCTGCTCAGATGGGAAATGTATGAGACGACTCTTGGAGGAGGATGTCAGCATACAAAAGCACATGAGTCCTGCCAGGAAGGCCTGGCAAGTCCATGTGAGCTGGGGTCACCACTCCAGGGAAAGGTCTCCCAAACCCACCAGGTTTGATCTGGTTGTGAGCTTATCAAACTGTTCCATTGGGAAATCAGCCTCCTAGGAGGTGTATTCATCCAGAACACACTGGGCTTGGTGGAGAGCGTCACCACATCTCCTGGACCAGGTCTTTGTCCACTACATTGTCCAGTATGCCCCAATCTGTGACTGGTGTCTGGCACATCACCACAGTGTTTGTCCCCTTCACACCACACATTCACCTCACATGCAATTTGTTTGACCTCCTGATCGAATCAAACTCAAGAGCCTAAAGTCAGTCATATCCCACTGGCCCCACACGACTGCCAATGCTTATTTCTCGTTTGCTATAAATATTTTTTAAATATTTAAAACTATTTTTTAAATGACCAGGACTTATGACTAGGAGTCCTTTTGTCCCCTCCATTCTCATTTATACTTTTTGTTGTTGTTGTTGAGACCAGGTCTTGCTATGTTGGCCGGGATAGTCTCAAACCCATGAACTCAAGCAACCCGAGGCCTCTTGCCTCCTGGTGCTTGAATTACAGGCATGCGCCACCACGCCCGGCCCATTTTCATTTATACTTATCCTCTGCGGAACCTTAGTTTTGCTTAATGTGAGACTGCAGAGATCTCCATCCTGCCTTTCTTTATCTAGTGTCTCCTGTACATTATGTATGATGCTGGCATGACTGACATATTACCATTTTTTTATATTATAAGTAATCTGTCAGCTCATTTTATATTTTATATTTAATATAAATATGTCTGACTTGAAAACAACTCTATAAGCAAGTGATTTCTATTTTATCAGCGCTTGGTGTAGGGTCTGGGCAAAATCCTGAAGAGCTGCATAACCTTAAGATGTTGCTTTGCCTAGCAGGGCATGGTGGCTCGTGCCTGTGAGCTTCAGCCTATGAAGCGGCTGGGCCTGGGGATTGTGGTTTGAGACCCGCCCAGAGCAACATAGCCAGACCTAGTCCCAAAAAATAGCTGGGCGTGGTAGTTTGCGCCTGTCATCCCAGCTACCTAGGAAGCTGAGGCTGGGGATTGCTTGAGTCTGTGGTACCCTGGGCAGCATGAACCTGCGGTTCCACAGGAAAAAATAGCGAGCGTCTCAAAAACAACAACAAAAGAAATTACTTTGCCTGGCCAGGGGTAGTGGCACGCACCTGTAATCCAAGTGCTGGGAGGCAAGAGGCCAGGGATCGCTTGAGTTTGCAGGTTCGAGACTACCCTGGGCAACATAGCGAGACCTGGTCTCGAAAAAGCAGTCAGGAGTGGTGGCATGCGCCTGTAATCCCAGCTACCTGGGAGGCTGAGGCTGGGGATCGCTTGAGTCGGTGGGATTGGTACTACCCTGGGCAGCATAGCAAGACCTGGTCTCAAAAAAAAAAAAAAAAAAAAGGAGGTAAAGATTATCTAATTCAGAGAGTGGTTATGGACATTGAAAGAATCTCTGTAAAATATTTAGAACAGTGTATTCACGACATATGAAGCCTTGAAGACCAGGAAGAGTGAATGCAGCCATATGGGGCTTGGCTAAGTCTGTGAGCAGAGGATGTTACTATAAACACTGTATTGAGCTGAATCTTGTAGCAGAAAGCCTGCTGATGTTCTTAACCAGAGATCTTTGCTTCAATCTAGTGATAGAATGATTCAAAGCCTGATTTACTTACTGTTCTTTTAGATTAAAAGCATTGGTTTTAACAGGCATTTTTACAGGCATTTCAGTCTAATGCGATGTCAATTAATTAGGGCTCAAGTAAAACAACTGCTACGGGAGATTTACGTACCTTGAATTTAAGAGTCAAAATTTTCAGAATATGGTTAGTTCCAAAGCATATTTTTGATAAGCCAGCTTGAATGCTGCATTGTGGATAACAAGGTTAAATAAAGGTTCTAATAAGACAAACAGCGACAATTTAAATAAATCAGATGTTTTTGTCGAAGATTACTCTGTGATTTTCTCCAATTATTCATGACATTTCACCCATTCATATTGTGATCTGCTTTAATAGTGGAAAGGAAAAAAAAAAAAAACCTTGTCTCCTTGTTTATTCTTTGTTCTCAAGGAGATAAGCTGTTTATAAAGATACGTTATTTGTTATTTAAATCACTTTTACTGAAGTTGTTTATTTCCTTGTTTCAGTTTCTAAAAATATTGCAACAATTGTAATGCTTCTTAGATGTCTATTCAATTCGGAGTGATTTGTACTGAAATTCTTTGCTAAATGGGCACAGGTGCTGATGTGTATAACATGCTAGAGTGAGTCAAAACTAATAAATACTTTTAAAAATGGTGATATACTTGTGTTAACTTTTAAAATTTGATTAAGACCAGTTTAGCCCTCAAACCTTGGGTACTGGTAAAGGTCTATCTGTATACTTGTCATTTCATAAGTATTTAATAATAGAATAATAATGAAAATAATAAATCAGATACAACACCAAACTGTAAGTAGAAAAAAATGCATAATCTAAATCTAGAAATCTGTTTCTTAGAAAATGCCCTTTTATCAATTTTCAGACTTCAAAGATCAAAATTATTATAAAAAGTAACTACAGTAAAAGATGATTTAGTTGGTAGTTAAGCATCAAATTAAAGCTGAACACAGAATTTGTAAAAAAAAAATTGTATTGAAAAAATTGAACAGCAGATGTGCAAAAGTACATCTCCTGTTTCTCTCTCTCTTTGCTATGCATAAAATTACCTCCAGAATAAATTTTGGTAATTTGAAACTATAAAGCTATATAGAGAATTGCATACAATTCTCTATTAACATTTCTTACATTTCAATCTTTAAATCTACACTATGGCTTACCCAAGGTAATCAACAGGCTAGATACATGAAATAAAGTCAAGTGGATTTGATATTTTAAGGGACAGTTGATTATTTCCAAGAACCAAAGTTTCCATCTGAGTTGATTTGGGGTAAGGAAATGATGCCTGGTACCATAATTATAGTATGTCTTCCTGCCGAGGAAACCCTGGTGATGGAAACTTTATCTGTGGTTCTACATCTCTCCCTTTGAAGTTGATGAGAATTGCTTGGCCTAAGTGAGACACATGCTGGGAAAATTGGGTTCTTGCAATTGGTGTGTGTAGACTTTAGAGGTCTCGTGACACTTTCTTTGTGTGGTCCCTCAGTTTTCTCCACTCTTGGTTTTGGCGGAAAACGCTCAACTTTGGAATGAACCCTTCTTGAGCCAGATGAGTCCCATGACTACAAGATATTCAGGTCTTATCCACTTGAGAGCTGAGACTGACTGCTTTTCTATTATCATAAAATTGGGTAAATAAAATGCGCCTTCATTTAAAACTTACCCAGGTAATCTCCCCAAGATTTGAAAACAAAACAAAACCACCCAGGTGATGCTTTTGAAGTCTAGGACAAATCATGGCTGGTTCTGAGTGTTGTCATCTGGTATAACTACTAACATTTAAAAGCAAATGAGTTGGGCACGGTGGCTCGTGCCTGTAAGCTTCAGCCTAAGAAGCGGCCGGGGTTCGGGATCGCGGTTTGAGTCCCGCCTGGGTACGTAGTGAGACCTAGTTCCAAAAAAGCAGCTGGGTGTGGTGGCGCGTGCCTGTAGTCCCAGCTACCTGGGAGGCTGAGGCTGGGGATGGCTTGAGTCTGTGGTACCCCGGGCAACGAGAGCCTGCAGTTCCACGGGCAAAAACAGCGAGACCTGGTCTCAAAATAAATAGATAAATAAAATGAAATGAGTTCATAGTGTTTTATTATTGAATCTTTAAGCTTTAAAAGTCAGCTACATTTTAGTCCTACTTTAGTGGTCTACAGAACTGAAAAACATTCAGTTTGGATTGTCTGGATACATTAAAGCAAATCCGACTAATCACTTAGTCAAACTGATTATGAGCATCACCGTGAACCATCACTGAGTAGAAATCAAAAGCATATGTGACCTAGCGATTGCTCTCTTGGGAATCTACCCAAAAGAGACCTCAATGTGAGTACAAAGGGACACCTGTGCTTGGGTGTTTACTGCAGCACTATTTATAATTGCAAGAACTTGGAAACAACCTAAATGCCCCAAAACAGATGACTGGATGAAAAAAACGTGGTATATACACGCAATGGAATATTACTCAATAATTAAAAATGACAAATTTGATGAATTTATAACAACATGGATGTACCTAGAAGAAATCATATAAGCAGAAACAAGCCCAAAAGAAAAAGAAACCAAATGGTTTCACTAATATATGGGATATAGGGAAAAAATAAGCAAAAGCCATGAGGAAAAGTCAAAACAAGCTAAGCACCAAACTGAAGCACACAACTTTGGGCAGGGGGGGGAAAGGGGAATGGTGGGGAGAGTGGGGGGGTAAATCCCTGGAATTACAATGATGTGAATTTATATATAAATAAATTTTAAAAAGAAAACAATAATGGAAAATGCAAAAAAAAAGCATATGTAGCAAGGTCTATTTTTTGTATTTATAATAGAGCTGATTTGAGGGTTATTCAGTGAATCAACTCATTAAACAGACAAGCTATTTAAGAGAAGTGAATCGTGTTATCTTGGGCAAGTCACCTCTTTCTCAGGATCATTGAATCTTAAGATGTAAATGGCTGAGTTAAAATCAAATAATCTTTATGGTCCCTTGAGGATATACAAATAAATTGTCTCATTTCATCTGAATGTTGATAGAAATGAAATTTCCCCCCTATAGTAATGAATACCAAATATAACTGCAGTATTAAACCTGGACTATCCTTGTTGTTTTCATGAAAATATAAAGATTTGATTACTAGTTTTTGTAATTATCTTGATGAATATTTTTTCTAATAAAAAAAGTCAGAACTTAGGAAATGAAAGGAGTGAGAACTGGGAGTAGGATCAGTTTTCTAGTTTTTTCAAGACAATATATATGAAGGATATTTGGGATATTTTATAAGTCACCCAAGTTATATTTGATTAATATGAGAAAACAAGGTAGGTAGAAGTCAAATTCAACTTTTTTTAAGTCCCATAACAAAGAAATTATATTTCATTTTGTAGACAGGAGTCATTGCAAGTTTAGATCTATGAAGGGATAAGTCATGTCTTTGGAAACAAACTGGCAGCAGGATGAACAGATAGCACTGGTTAGGAGATGATTTGCATTAACCTCAAAAGGTGTAACACCCAATGACAGCTATGGATTTCAGCCATAATAAAACCACAGTTCAATCCTATCTGGCAAAAGAGTGGATGTTAGTGAGAAGGAAGAGGAATTAATTTAGGTTGACTCTAAGATAATGACTTTGCATGTGGAGTTGGGGGAGGTTAGAGTTGGTTGGGTTTGTTGCTATTAAAAAAAGATGGCAGAGAGGGCGTGTAGAAAATTATATAAGGAAAGTCTCCTTTGACCACCCCCCAATGGGGTAAGGAATATAAACGCAGGAAATATGCAGGAAATATATATATGTGGTTCAAATGTTTAAAACTGAATATTTTGTAAAAGATATTCAAAAGTGAAAACCAAATAAAACCAGTTAGCTCTTTTTTTTTTTAACTGGAGACTAGGTCTCGCTATTTTTGCCTGTGGAAGAGCAGGCTCACGTTGCCTGGGGTACCACAGAATCAAACAATCCCCAACCTCAGCTTCCCAGGTAGCTGGGATGACTGGCGCGTGCCACCACGTCCAGCTATTTTTTTGGATCTAGATCTCACTATGTTGCCCAGAGCGGTACTCCAACCTCGATCCCTGATCCCCACTGTGGCTTCCTAGGCTGCTGCTTACAGGCACGTGCCACCATGCCTGGCTAAAACCAGTTAGTTTTACCTGCGGTTGAAAGTAAATAAAAAGAAACTAAAGATTGAGCAGTGACTGACAAATATCTTGTCATTTGTGAGTCTCCCATTACGTACATGATAGCTAAATGTTTCAGTAAAGGGGGAAAAGGTTAACTTGTGTAAGGTTAGCAAATGCCTAAATTTTATTAGGAACGAGCAACAAAATGCAACAAAACCCATACTTCACATACATTTATATTACTGAGGCAGGTATAACTTCAGAAATTTCCATAGTTAACTAGACACTTAAGCCTATTTATTTGGGTTGTTGAAATTAAGTAAACTAAACTATATATTTTTGGCTAATAATCTTTAATTACAGATGTCATAAAATTGAAGTCAGATATTTGAGTAAAAAATGAATTATGTTTAAACCAGTCCTTATATGTCTTCAAATGACCCATAGGATTTCTCGTACTTCTACAGTGATTTTGTTGTCGTGGAATTTGTCATGACAAATAAGTGAATAAAATAAGTGGGGAACAAGGGTTCTTTGGTTATGTTCTAATTACTTTTGTGATCAGGTTTGATGGTGTAACTTAATTTTTTAAAAAGGGCTTAAAATAAAATGACCATCACTAATTTCATGAACCCTTTTTTTTTCTTTTGCAGAAATACTGAAACGATAAAGCCCTTTTCCATCTCTAGCTCTTAGAGCCACAGAAGCTACTTCCAGATGTGGACATTTGCAACGCACAGTGGTGCTGAATTGCTCCAGCTTCCTCACCAAAAGGTATAAGCAAACGTGCGGCACCAAACCCAATAATCCCAAGTACTTCAACTCCTTCAGCTACAACATTCTAAGTCAGTGCAGAATTGAGCAGGGAGGGCCATGGAGCTGGAGGTGGTGGGAGTCGTGAGATGGAGATCAGACCAAGAAAGGCAGCTGTCATGCAAACCACGCAGGTCAGGCAGGTTCACTGTTGATTTGGACAAATGGAAGAAGAGTCTGGGAGCCTTTATGTCCACACACGTTTTATTCCGAGACAGGAGACCACATACATCGGCAGGCGGCCAGAGGCAGAGCATCAACTCCTCAGCCTTCTGACCCACTTTACACTGGACAAATGCCCAGAAACACACAGAGGATACATGTTGCAAGGACAGGGCCCATTTATTGTTTGCTAGCATTTTCAGGTGAACTGTTGTCAGTTGTGTAGAAAGCGAAAAACAGCCAGTTTTGACTCACTGTCCTGAAACTGGCTATCTCTCGCATGTGCACCCCATCAACAAATCCCCCACCTCCCGAATCTGTTTATGGCAGTCTGTGATCCCCCGGCCAGCTCCCTCCCAACTGCCTGTGAAAGGAAGCGAGTCTCCCTAACATCTCTGAGCACCTGAGCACATGCACTGTGCCATAAAGATGTCAGCAACTTCTCTCAAAAAATTAAAAACATAACTTCTGTATTTTTACTAATGCTACTTATTCAGTCACTTAACCAGCATTTATGGTTCCAAGAACTTGGACACCAGTCTAGGACTCCGAGATAGAGCAGTGAGAAAACAGACATCAATCCTTGGCAAGGTAACTAGAGAAAACAAATAGAAAGTGTAAATGGACTTGTTTTAAAAAAGAATATAATCAAAATAATTTTTCATAAATGGTAACAGTAATCTCCAAGGAAGGCACTCCTTTTTCTGTTACTTTGAAGCCACTCTTCCACTGTGAGCCTGTAACTTCCTGGAACTCTTTCCAGGAGAGTCGTTTTGTTTAGTTTCCATACTACTAAAATTTGACTCTCCTTCCTACGTTCCAAACTTTTTTTGCTTGCTTTCCTTAGTTAGTTCCTGCTAGTCCCCATTCTTCCCTGCGCCTGTTAAAAGAAAGCAGACTTTCTAATTCCCAAAGTGTGGTCTCCTTGCATTGATTCTACATCTTTGTAGATTACTTGTTGCCTATTTCATCCCTACTAGCATCCAGCCTCACCTGAACAATAATTTTATTCCTAATACGTATCACAGTGCCTGGAAATATTTTTTGCTTAATCACAGAAGGACAAATCATTTAGAAATTGCTGTTTGGGCCCATGGCAGAACTGTAAATGTGAGAGAGAAGATGAACTGGACCAACTATCTGCTGAGGTGTGTCTTTACTGTTAGCGAGAACTATAAGGCTCAGAAGCAGCATCGTGTGACAGACACTGGGAGGGATGGGACAGCCAGCATGAATGAGGAGGCGTGGAACCCAGTGAACACATGGGTCTGGAGAAAAAGAGACCGTCTCCTATACCATGGGGGGTGCCAAAATCAAGGAGCCTGGAGGACCATGCCACATACTGGCCCTATAAAAGGCTCTTGACATGTTCAGCTTGGCTACCCGCCTCAGAGTTACTACTGGTCATCTAATAAGCAACATCATCTGCTGTGTTCCAGGAGCCCAGGTTCCTCAGTAAGAGACCAGTGGGCCAAGCCTCAACCTACGACTTGAAGCGAGAGAGGAACTAGAGCGACTGGATGGAGAAGTGGGGGAAGTGGAGCAGGGTGGTGGTGGAGGGGTGCATTATGGAAGGTTCATACCTAAGGGGAATAATAACCACACAAATATGACTGATGTTGTAAGCGTTAAACCGCCAAGAACACAGACAACTCTCAGAGAAACAGGCAAACAGGAAGGTTTTATTAAAAGACTCAGCTGAGGGCACTTGGGAAAGTCGGACCCAAGGCCTTGAGCTTCGTTGATGCAGGCAATTTATAGGTTTTGCAAAAGCTACAAATACATTTTTTGCATGTTTAACCATATAAAGGCAATTTCCTGTGTGACATGGTACAAAATTGGCAAAGAATACACAAAATTGGCACAAAAATACAATTTGTGATACTCTGGATAGCTCTAAGAAATAATACCTCCATGGAACTAGGCTCTTCACCTTAGACAAACTCTTCTGCACAAGCTGTTTTCCTTCCAATTAAGGGAAGGGTAGGCAGCTGTGTTCGTTTACTATCTTGCTTTTAGCTCCCCCCCCCCCCCACAGCCTAGCCTGAGTTAGCAAAAGTCAGAGAAAGTTCTACAAAGATCTAGTTGAGTCTCCTTGGACCTTGAGATGCCTGCACCCCAAGCCAACTTCTAGGCCTAGTGGTTAACACTTTAGTTCTCAGTCTTGAGAGGGGTTTACAATCACTCAGGAGGTTTAAACTCATTTTTACAATAAGAAAACACAAACAGAAGTTCCTGTTTGGATACTTGAGCCTATGGCAGCTCCAGCCACTTACTATGTCTGACTCTTGGGTGTCCCACGTCACTTACAGAAATTTCAAACACTTGCATATATGCCATGTGAAAAATGAGTTTATGTTATTCAAATACAGAAGGCAAAGCGGCAGGAGCACATCTCAGGTTCTTCTGAAACTGGCTCCCCCTCCTCCCCTCGGGTGTGGCAGTTAAACTGCTAGAAGAAGCGGATGGAAAAGGGGTTGAACCAAAAGCAGGGGGATAAAAAGGCAAGGAGCAGAGACTATTTTTTTTTTTTTTGAGACTAGATCTCGCTACTTTTGCCCACAGAACCACAGGCTCATGTTGCCCGGGGTGCCACGGACTCAAGCCATCCCCATCCTCAGCCTCCCAGGTAGCTGGGATGACAGGCGCGAAGCACCACGCCCAGCTATTTTTATGGAACTAGGTCTCGCTGCGTTGCCCCGAGTGGGATTCGAACCGCGATCCCCAGCCCCGGCCGCTTCATAGGCTGATGCTTACAGGCACGAGCCACC
>PVHY01022088.1:0-22918 GCA_004024945.1 Uropsilus gracilis
ACCCAACCAGAACAGCCCTGGCCTGGTTTCACAACAGTGTTGAAATCATAATTAGCAGTCACATCACAAAGCCCTCGCAAGAGGTGAACTGCAAGCACAGGTAACGGAAACTTAACATTTCAGTAAGAAACCCCTTTACCCTTCAGAAGTTATTTGCCAGTTTCTGTCTCAGAATTGATAGCTATTAGCTTCCCAGGTACATGGAAGCCTTTTGTCTAATAAGCTATCTTCTCCATCATGTATGTGAGAGTTTTTTAAGCTGCTACTTAATAGCTGTCAAAACTTACTAGACAACCTTGAATTAAATATGCCGGAACTTGCTCTTAGAGAAGTCTTAAACTATTAAAAAAATTTCAAAAGAAAATTCTTAACGTGTTCTTTCATGAACCTAATTCTGATTTGGGCAACCTGCTAAGTGGCCACTGGCATCTGGGTGCTGAGGGAGAGATGACTCCCAAAGAGTGTGTCGAACATCTTGCCTCAAGCAACATGCTGACTCTAACATCCTGCCTTAAAGTCAAGAGGAGGTCAAGTTAATTGTAAGAGAAAATCAAACTCAAAAGCTTTGCCCAGAACTCCCCTAAGCTGCTGAACATAAAGAGATGAAGATTTTGTCCTACCAGACCAATAAATCTGTGTCAAAGGCAACTATCAAGAAATGACTGAGTGAGAAATTCATAACTAAGATCCAATATTTCTAAATGTGATTGTTTTTGTTAAAAGCCTCAAACAACAAGGCTTAAAAAGAGGTTAACCTAAATACAAAGCAAAGAAAACCACGGCATGTTCTAGCTTATTCTACGGTGTTCCAAGGATGAATCCCTTACAGGTGAAGAAATCATGAGCACTCATGAACATGACTTAAATGTTTCATGATTTTCTTTCTTTCTCACTCACAGCGTGCTTTGCTCCTTTCAAGAAGTGAAGAAGAGATAAGGAGAAGAGAGGAAGATGGGGACCAGGAAACATTAACAGGGGCAAGTCATCCAGAGTACTTTCCTTCAAGCAGAATAAAAAATAAACCCAATCTTTAAGGGCACAATTGAGGAAAAATACATAAACTCGAGGAAGTCAGAATGCCATCAGCATCTGGGTCAATGGGAAAAAAAAAAAATTCCAGTCATTCAATTAAACTTTGCCAGACACCAGGGTTCTGGCTAAACATCTGGAGACAAAAGGTTGGATTCTAGTTCCAGCTTTGTTACCGATGAGCTTTGGAATCTTACCCTCTTCTTGAAGGTAGGCGCCTCAGGAAACACTATGATGAAAAGTACCAGTAGTAGATCAAAACTTCCAAAGGTACAAAGTAAGATCTATAGTGAATTAAGAAGCACTGTACAGTTGTACAAAGCATTATGTTAAATTCTGTGGGAATATAAGATTAAGTGACATGAAGAATTTCTTAGACCTGTCAAAATAAGATTCTAAGGAAGGGAAAATAAGGAGAGTCTATATATACCAATTTGCCAGAACTGGGTGGTAACAATATACTCGGGAATAACTCAAAAGCAGTAGAAATTAAGTAGTTAGCAATCTCTAGGTCAAAGCTTCTACTATATATGTTTACATATATTATATGCATAACATGTCTAGGTCAAGTGGGAAAGTGCAATGGCTCAAGCCCAAATGATCTGTGAAGAAGCTAAGCCTGGAAGATAGACATGATCCATCTAAGACTGCTGTAGACATACAAATGTTAACAGCTGCTGCATTTCGATGATGGGACCATGGCAATTTGTTCGTTTTTCTTCTTCCCTTTGACACATATGTGTAAGTTTTGTAACTCATAGCTCATCTATTTAGCCAAATATTTACTAAATACTACATGTCGGCCACTAAGGTAAGCTCTAGACTCCAGATAATCTAGACAAAACTTTAATGCACCAGCAACATCTTCAAGGAGTTCGGTGACATAAAGCAGCTACACCTATAAATAAGCGATGAAAATACCGTGATAAGCAGCATGTCCGTTGGAGGACAGCAAGGCACGTGTGTCAGGCTGGCTGGGGGCAGGTGTTCACCAGAAGCACAGAGCAGTCAGGTCAGAAATATCTAAATTGCAGCCACAGAGCTGAGGAGAAAGTGGTTCTCTAGGTAGCTGGATGAATGACACAGACTTCTTTCTGCTCATCTGGGTCTCCTCATTTGTGTAACAGAATTTAATCTTAAACTGAAGGTAATGAGGAGCCAGCAAAGCAACGGCTGTTAACGAGGGGTCCGAGTAGATAGTCAGGCTTTTCCCTCCACTAGCCTATATGACCAGCACCTGTGGCGCTGCATCCTCCCTGTGACTGTGCGGCCCCGGGGTTTCGCACATATGTAAGCGGGCACACAGGAGCCCGGGAGGCAGCGATAAAAAGGGCGGTGTCAGCCCAGGATGAGGGAGCGTTTGAGCATAGAGAAAGCCTGACATGACAGAGGGCATGGAGAGAGAGAGAGAGAGAGCATGGAGAGAGAGCGAGAGAAAGAAACAGACAAGACAGACCATGAGAGACAGGGAACCCAGAGAAAGGGTGTGAAGATCCCGGGGGGTGGGGGGTGGCTGGAGGGCCTGCCTCCCCAGCACTGACCCCTCCAGCCTGCCCTGCCTGATGTGTATGTGTTGCTGCTAGAACCAATAAAGAATCCACGCAGATTGGTGAGCCTGGTGCCTGCACTGCAACTGGCACCACAAACAGGCTGGTTGCAGCACAAGGATGACATGAACAAACTTGTGAAACACCTGAAATAATATGCAAAACTGAGCATGTGAGGGCAATTCCTGGGGAGAGGGTTTATAGTTTTCAGCATAAGGGTCCACACACAGAGATTAAAGATCACTGCATTAAAGAACTGTAAGCACGAGGGCCGGCCACGGTGGCTCGTGCCTACAAGCTTCAGCCTATGAAGCGGCCGGGGCTAGGGATCGCGGTTCAAGTCCCGCCTGGGGCCTGTAGCGAGACCTAGTTCCAAAAAAATAGCTGGGCGTGGTGGTGCACGCCTGTCGTCCAGCTACCTGGGAAGCTGAGGCTGGGGATGGCCTGAGTCTGTGGTACCCTGGGCAATGAGAGCCTGCCGTTCCATGGGCAAAAACAGTGAGACCTCGTCTCAAATGAAGGGTAGAAAGAAGATCAGAAAGAGGGAAATCAGCTAAGGACTACAAAGAGGACACAAAAGGACACAAAAGTGGCGGTGGGGATGTAAGAGTGAATGACAGCCAACTTTTCTTCAGTGGTTACCATGCACTAATCACTACGCTAAGCATATCTAAAATATCTCAGTTAATCTTCTCAACAATCCTATGAGTTATTAGTGTGCTTTCACAAATGAGCAAATCAGCCTCAAAAGGGCCTGACTTTGTCAAGGTCCACAACTAAGAGTACCAGGAGTACTGTACTCTTAACCACTCTCCTAGATAGCCTCCTGAAAGGCAGTTATTTGTTATCATCACTTAACACAGAGCAACTTATCAATTCCAGCCACTTGTCAATTCAGAATAAGAGCAAGAGGGGGTTGAAAGGAATGTGGAAGGAGAAAGAAGATGCTAAAGTCATTTCTAGAGATAATGAACTTGAGGCATTTTCAGACACTTAGATGTCCAGTGGTTAAGATGGATGGATACCTAGTAGTTTTTCAAGCCCTGTCTGTGATAAATAAAAAGGCTGGGACATGCATTACTAAGGCAACATGGCATCCCAGGGAAGAACACAAGTTCTGGAGTCACACAGCCTGCAATTAAATCCTTGCTCCATCACTTAACCAGTTGTGATCCCAAGCAAATGATCTTCTCAAAGCCACGCTATGACAGGTTAGTAAATGAAGCTAGCTCACCAGCTGACCAAGAACAATCCAAACAGACAGCGTGTGGAACGTATTCCACATCGTACCTTGTACAATAAATGCCAGCTCTTTCTCTGAAGAGTCAAGCATGTGAGCTTGGTGGGGAGTGAAAAACACCCTAGAGGAATCGGAGAGGGAGTTGACAAAGGTTTAAAAAGAGAAATCCAGAGAAGTTGAAATTAAGAAACATACATGAGTTTCCAGAAGGAAAGAATAACAGGCCGGGCACGGTGGCTCATGCCTGTAAGCTTCAGCCTATGAAGTGGCTCAAAAAAAGAAACAAACAAAAACAAACAAACAAAAAAAAAAAACAAAAAAAGAAAAGAACAACGTCAAGGGTTTCAAAAAGGTCAAGGGAAGAAAAAGGACTATGCAAACAATTTTTTTTTTTTTTTTTTAAGACTAGGTCTTGCGATTTTTGCCCGTGGAACCTCAGGCTCTTGTTGCCCAGGGTACCACAGACTCAAGCCATCCCCAGCCTCAGCTTCCCAGGTAGCTGGGACAACAGGCGCGCACCACCATGCCCAGCTGTTTTTTTGGAACTAGGTCTCGCTACGGGCCCCAGGCGGGACTCGAACCGCGATCCCTAGCCCCAGCCGCTTCACAGGCTGAAGCTTACAAGCACGAGCCACCGTGCCCGGCCAGAAAAAGGCCTATGGAGCTGAATGTAACCATTAGTCTTTTGGAAGACCAGCTTCAGGGAAACCGGGCAGGAGCGCAAGACCATGAGTGCCGGGCAAACTAACAGCGCGCACGACTTTTCTAAAGAGCCTGGCTTGCAGGAGGAAGCAGACGATAGGAGGTAGCCATCAGAGGGAAGCAGGGAGGGAATTCTTGTTTGGTTTTGGGGGGAAAGAAATGAAACGTTATTGTGTGGAGGGAAAGGAGCTGGTAGGGAGGGGAAAGCAGGAGATAGAAAAAGAGGAGAGAGATGATTAGTAGGCCAAGGTATTATAGGGTGGTGGCCTCGCAGGGCACCAGCAGGAAGATTAATTTGGACGGGATGAAGTGCCTTCTTCCACTGAGACAGGGGAGAGGGGTGGATGCAATCAATCTGTTTCTAGGTAAGAAGGGGCAGGAAATCAAGGTGGTTCCTATGCTGGCCTCTCTTTTCTGCTTTCCCTCTGGTGGCCTCTGTTTTCCATGAAACCACCTCCTTTCTTGCACAGCTGCCAACGAAGGGATCAGGGCTCTAACCAGGGCTTTAGGAAGCATTTCTTCACTTGCATGGAGTTCCAACCACAGGTCAGGCACTGTGCTGCGTTCTAGAAAGAAGGTGGAAAGCTCCCCTCCTGACAATCCAGGCACTCCTATTCTCCCTGTTTACCCAGGAGGAAACAGGGGTTCAGGGAGAAGCAGCAGCGTGCACCTAAGGTCACTCTGAAGAGCCAGGGGACCAACTCACACAGACTGATTCAAGCCCTATGACTTAACCAGCATCCGGGTGAGGTTGACTGTGGGAGTGAGGGGGGGAGGGGTCTTTGGGGACTAGGAAAAAAGGGAAATTTTAGATACGCTGTATAGCTGGAGACAAACAGAAATCAAGACCACATACAAATTAGTTGCCCAAGCATGATTAGACCTCAAATGTACTAATTCTTAGGTGCATTTCCTGTGCGCGAGATGACATTTTCATTTCAAGGGTTTTCAGAAACAAAGGAAAACAAAGCTTTTGTCGAGTAAGAGTAAGATTTAGTACGCCTTCTACTGGAATGTCAGACTGTGCTCCTACTCTCCTGAGATGAAGAAATCACTTTTGACACCAGGAACTCAACAGGTTGACACGAGCACTAGATCTTACCAAATGCTCAGTGTTTTACTGACTACGGCCTTTCCTCCAAGCAGTTTGAAATGCTTTCATATCTATGATTCCATGACTATAATAACTCTTGATTTCAGATGAAGACACACTAATATAAAGGTAAAAACTATTTAAACAAAAATAGGTCAAGAGTGACGACTCATGATCCCAGTTCAGAGCTCCTACCTTGGCATCTAACACAATCTCAGCCACTCCCCCTTAGAGTGCAAGTGTCTACCCTGAGTACAGGGATGCTAACTTGACACAAACCATTGCTAGCTGTTAGCAGACTGGTTATCTCATGGAGGTCACTTCTACAGCGGATGGGAGCCTTATAAATACTGAGGACTCTGAGAACCTTGCAGGAGGGATTGAGTGGTTCTTCTTGAACACAGGAATTGCTCAAAAAATACTTGTTATGTATGCCACTCTTTAAAAATATGATTTTAAAAAGCAAGGGTAGAGAATAGGAATATGAGCAGGTATGTATGATTGAAATAATTTGCAGATCCCAGCAGATAACTTGGCTAAGTCAGAAACTCTTGGGGGAGCAAAGAACAGGAAGCCCAACACACTCAAGCTTCCCGGAGAAGAGCGGTAGAATCGAGCTGGAGGTGTGATGACCCCAGGGATTGAGTCATTGAACAACAGCCTTCTGAGTCTATGTGGTTTGTGCTTTAAGCAGCTAATTTACATTTTAATCAACAGGAGGAGGGGAAAATGGTCCATTTCTTTCCCAGAACACCAAAAGGTAATCAAGATCATGAACTGGAGCTTTAGTACACAGAAAGAGGATAGCCCTGTAACTGCAGTGAGACTTAAAGCAAGGCTGTCATGGGAAGAAGAGGACATTGAATTTTATTGCACTGTTCTTCAGTACTCATCTAGAGTGATGCAAGAAGATGAGGATGGCAGAGGATATGAACAAGAGAGGAATGGATTTTTAGTGAGGGTTTGCCAACTTAGCTGGCAGCACAGACTAGACCCCAGTCCAGTAAGACTCTCCAGGGGTGTTAGGAATGCACACACAGAAACACCAATTCCGACAAAGCTGGGGGTCTTACCATCTAAAAAGCCACAGAAAATGCAAAGTTTTCTATCCAACTTGGAAGACGGTTTATTAATGGTTTTCAGGACCCTGTGAAGAATTCTGGAAATTATTCAATACTCCTCTACTAGGATCTAGTTTTACTTTGTGGGGAGAATATTTAAAAAAAAAAAAAAAAAAAAAGAATATTTAAAAGGAAAAACGGATCTCAAAATGCAAACTAGCGAGTAGACTATTTTGATTTGGGGTGGGGAGGGCGGGAATCACCAATGCCCAAACCTGAGCTTGGTAAAATCAATGCTAGATACCTGAGTGATTCTAGATAATGAAGAACAACTCCTGGTTTATTTCTCTTTTGAGTGGAAATTGATATGTGAGAGGAGAAAATGCAATAGCTATGTGAAAGCGCGATTTAAGGATTACATAAAGAACATTATGCACTACTTACTAGTGGCATAACCAAGTACAGCACTGGCATAGTAACAGAGCAGCTAAAAAAGGGACAACTTTTTTTACTTTCCTCCAAAAATCTCCCTGATATTCCAATGACACCTATCCTCAAAACTAAAAAGCGGTCTCCCCTCACCCCAAGCATTTACTTTAAAAAGGGTAAAATTTACTCACATATTCAAACACTCTGCTGAACCTTCCTACATATATGTATGTCATCAGAATAAATCCCAGGTGACCAGCAAGGATAAAACAGCACTATAATGGACAAATCTCAAGAGTCAACTATCAAGACACCTTCCTAGACCTTTGTGATCCCACAAACCCAATACCAACACTTAATTCCAGAACCTTCTATCACCAATTTGATGTGCAAAAATGTCAAAGACAACCACATGGTGTACTTACTTGTCTTGGAAAATGTCCTGGGCAGTTACTTGATCTCTTTTCTTGATGGCCTCCGTCAAAGGGAAAAGGGTCTTTATTTGAGAGAGAGAACTCTCGCCTTTAGCTGTTACTTCCATTGGGGGCTCCAGCATATTCAGAATATGCTGCTGAATTGGAGGCAGAGGTTCTTGGGGATGTAAAGCTTTGTGCAGCAGACACTGTTAGAAAAGGTACAGAGATTTTAAAATGGATATAGCCACCAGGTACGGTTGATCGTATTCTGGCACTCAGGTATCCTCCATTTTGCGTTTGGGACAGCTATGCGGGTGGCAACAAACATGAACGAGAACAAAGAGGGAGGGCTCAGAACCACAGTGCTCAGCAGGACACTGGTAATGCCCAAACCACCGTAGAGTAGACCCAAGTCTAGCAGCACGACTAGCTGGAGAGCTCCCGGAAAGGAGCCTCCTCTTAAAAAGAGAGGCTGCAGCTTTAATTACTTGGAGAACATACGAGGTTCCGTAAGACATAATTCTTCTAAGAGCCTCTTACAATCTGGGATCCTACAATTCTAACTTTTTGGGTGTAGTCCTTTCGCCTTCCCCTGGCATGTTGCGCTTTCTCCTTTGCTCAGTCTTAGAACATAACATGAAGACGAAGAAACAGGTGGCACAGGGAAGCTGCCTGAACTCAGTGTGTTCCAGGAAAAAGGTGTGAAAGAGAGCAGCACGTTGGATGCGCCCCAAACCTCCCTCGGGTGCTGAATCTGGGCTTTTCTCCACACACTCTGTTTCTCCTCATCTCTGCTATGATGAGTGCTCTCATCTAGGCACCATCCCTTCCAACGTGGGCTGCCACCAGCAGCGCACATCTCCCTACATCTAATATCATCGCCCTGCATCTAATATCACAGTGCTACTGTGGCTAAAGCCATCATAAAACAAGGTCCTTACCAAATCTGATGAAGTCACATATATGGGGAGGCCCCGATGGATGGATGGATGGATGGATGCATGGATCTCCTGCTACTCTCCTGACCCCAGCCCAGTTCAACTAGTCCTTTGCAGTTTCACTCGCCAGTCCGGCACATTACAGCCCTTCGGTCCTTGAGTAAAGTTCTGGCTTCCTCTTCCACCTTCCCCTAGATCTTAACAGTGCTAGTGCCCTTTCTTAATCATTATTATGTTCTTTGATAAAAAATTACTGCCTGAGAGGTACTCCCTGACACTATATAAGAAACTCCTCTATCCTCATTCTACCATGTGGTCATGCCCTATTATTACCTTTGTCTTCTAATTTTTTATAGCATTTATTATTATCTAGACTTACCAGGTTTTTAGTTTGCTTGTCTTTCTATCTCAAGCTTTCCCTTGAAATTAGAGCTCTTGCTTGTTCTGTGTACTGCTGAATTCCAACCACTGAAGATCGTGCCTGACACAAAATGAGCACCTGACAGACAACAGATGAAGAAATAAAGTACCCCTTCTCAGAATTCTTGCCATGTGAAGTGTCAGCAGTAAGAGTGAGGCCAAGAAAAAGGCCAGGACAGCGTCTCCGTTGCTCACATGCATGGGAAACTGGATGCAAGCAACTTCTGAAACCGATGCTGCTCTGGAAGATAGTGATCCCGGCCCAGAAAAGTAAATCTTCTATGTGGAATACAGGAAGGTAAGCAATAGGCCGAGATACTACTAAGGAAGCAGAAAGATTAAAAGACCAAAACGCTCAGTTTATTGACTAAGAGTTTTGCTAGAGAATAATCCCAAAATTAGGTTGGAAAACAAGGCTCCTAGTGTTCCCACCTTCAGGCAACATATAGTCTAGTAATTCTGAAGGAAAAAACAAGGAGCTGATAACTCTTGCAACTTCGAAATGCTAGTTCATATTCTAAGGTATATAATGTATGAGTTGTTTTCCTTTTCTGTTGAATATATGCTAGAAAATTCAGTTCTAAAAAGATACTTAGGCTTAAGTAGTAAATGTCATCTAGGAGTAAGCATCCTACAAATTCAGAACACCCTGAAGTAGAAATTAAGTACCAATTTCCTCTGGAAGCCTTATGTGCTGCTCTCTTGTTTCAATATACCAACTGCCCATCTTCCTTCTCCATAGCATATTCATTCGTTTCAGAGTTTGCCTCTGTTTTTCCTCTTTTCTAATTACCTGACTTTCCCTTGAGCATCAATAACATCAGGCCTGTTTAATGTGAAGCAAAAGGGGAAACCAAAATGATCCCAAACCCTGTGAATCTACCCCCAACCTTCTTGGGCATAATTTTTAATTCACAGTGTTCTCCCTCAGTTCATTAAAATATCTAAACCAGCTTTGAAAGCCCCGAGGATATAAGTAGTAATCGAACACCCAACACAGCAGACTACTTTCCACACACTCTGGAAGATTCTGTGATAGGAACTCTAGGTGATTCTTTTAAACGATGTCATCATCCATAAGGAAAGATCTATAAGAGATGTTTTACAGCAGCACTGACCTCTCATATTGCTTCAAAGGTCACATTGTAGATAAAGCTAAATAGGACACCTATGAAATCCATTCAATCAAAAAATCCCAATTCATTTTTTAAGGTAACATTTTTTTATTAGCTGAGAAGCCAAGATCAATCCACTCATTTCTCTTTTAAGTAACTGTTGTTCCTTAGTGGGATTCTTACAATTTGAAAAAGACTAGAGGAAAAACTGCAGACCACATAAATTACTAATGAGTTGGTTTTAGCAATATTGTATCAATTACATAAAAGGCAGTTTTAACTACATACTTGATAAAAGAGGTATTTTTTTTAAGCATTTTTTTCCAAAATAAGGGTTAAGTTTCTTCCTTTTCTCCCTCTTCTTTCAGCAAACTTACTCTCAGCTACTACAAGTATTTCACATATATATGAAGGGAGTCTTTCTACGTGTCACATCCTTTTATAGTTTACAGGGTCCTGCCTCTCCATCAGCACAGCCTTCTCCTCAGCATTGTCACCTGGCTAACCCTATCACATCACTCACTGAGACCCCAAGTCATCAAAGACTTCCCCACAAATCCTAACGGCCTTCTGCCATGCTCCCCTTCACTCACGATTGTGCAAGTCTCACTCGTGATTCTTTCCTTCTGGAAGCTTCTTTTCCTATGCCTTTCAAGAAACAGTTTCTTTAGTTCTTTCTACTGCCCTGACTTGTTTGGGTGGGTGGAGATAGAATAAAATTTGCTTTGTTTTTCAGCAGCTCTTGCTTTTCTGTCAACCCCTAATTGCTCACTCACATGCTGGTGTTCAGGACTGTTCTCTTTTCTTCTCACTCAGTATCTTCTCCAAAACAATCACGTTCACTTCTGTTTCTACCTAAATCTATATATTTAGTCCTGAATTCTCTCCTAGGCTATGAATCCCTATTTCTATTTTCCAACTGGCTGTCTGTACAAGGACAGCCAATGGATACCTCAAATCTAATGCTTGTAAGAAACACAGGACTTGGCCGGGCACGGTGACTCGTGCTTGTAATCTTCAGCTTATGAAGCAGCCGGGACTAGGGATCGCGGTTCGAGTCCTGCCTGGGGCCCGTAGCGAGACCTAGTTCCAAAAAAATAGCTGGGTGTGGTGGCGCGCGCCTGTCATCCCAGCTGCCTGGGAAGCTGAGGCTGGGGATTGCTTGAGTCTGGGGTACCCCGGGCAACAAGAGCCTGCGGTTCCACAGGCAAAAATAGCAAGACCTAGTCTCAAAAAAAAAAAAAAAGAAAGAAAAAAAGAAACACAGGACTTGCCTTTTCTGCACGTTCACCCTATGTTCCTAATTATAATTTTAACTCCAGTCACCCTTGCGAGGATCCAGCTGTGTACAATTCCCTCTTTTCCATCAAGCACCATCCAGTCTTTTAAGTCCTACCTTCTCTCCCTTACTAAATGTCCTTCTTTCCATTGTCTGTCACCGCTACAATTCAAGCTTCCATGTGGGCTGCCGCAGATTTTCTAAACAGTCTCAGTCCATGTCCTATATCCTCATGTTCTTAGCTATTCTCTAAAAATTATGCTACTCAGCTGCAGACAAAATCCTTTTGTGATTACCCACTGCCTTTAGGATAAAATCCAAACTATTGGTTCTTCACAACCTATCTGCTATTTATCTTCCCACTTTTTCCATCATTTTCCTATAGAGACTATTTTCTAAACTAAAGGAACTATTTTCTACTCTCATATCTCATATTTCTTTGCTGTTTTCACACTTTCCCTGCCTATGTGCCCTCATCACATCATGCCTTTACTTGTTTTCTCAGTGATAACACTCTAACCTCTGTATCTCACCTGTAATCATGACATTTTTGACAACAGTTGCACCAGACTCCCTCTTTTTATGTACTGTTCATAAAAAATCTTTACTATTTCTCTACAAACACACAAAAAAGTCTCAAACACATAAAATAGAAGGGCCTGAAAAAAGCATAAAAGGATACCCTGCTTTTTATTACATGCTCCCATTTTACGTTTCATAAAAAAACTAGTCTTCCTCCAAAAAAAATCAAAAAGCCTCTAAACTTTACTTCTTTCTAAAATCTTTGAGTATTTCAATTTTTTTTAGTAGGAAGGGAAGGTGTTACTCTTCCATTAAATAGAGCAACTGGGCTTTCAGAGAACCAAGCTGTTTGGAAGTGGCCAATTAACTCCGCTTCCCCCTTAGTGATCTTCCATTAAAAAAAAGAAGCCATGGGTTCATCTTCTCTCACCTGAAATAATCTCTGAAACTGAGGATTTGGGATTTTGGTGGTCGGAAACAAGTCTTCAATGGTATTCTCCTCTTCATCTTTCTTCACCAAGCTCATGGAGTCAATCAAAGCATCGATAGCACTCAACTGTGCCTCTAAAGCAAGGATAAACAGAGAAGCAGAAGTCGAATATGAAAACCTCCATTATTCTCCACTCAAACAAATGCTTCCTGTTCACAGCCACAGACAGATATGTTGACAGAATATTACGGACCTGCTCAGAATATTCCTACGCAAGTCACTTAACCTGAGTCTTGGTTTTCTCACTTGTAAAAAGAGCTATTTAGAATAGCAGGTCTCACAGATCCTTCCCAGCTCGACCCTCCTGTGAAGCTTTGACAACGGACTATCACATCAAAAGAAAAAGAACTTTTTCAGAGGAATGTGCCAGGGCCATATAAGCCCAGCTTCCATGTGAAAACTCAATACTGAGAAATTAGCAAGTTAATATTTTATAAGAACTTAATATCGCCAGGTACGGTGGCTCGTGCCTGTAAGCTTCAGCCTATGAAAAGGCCAGGGCTAGGGATCGCAGTTCGAGTCCTGCCTGGGGCCCGTAGCGAGACCTAGCTCCAAAAAAATAGCTGGGCGTGGTGGTGCATGCCTGTCATCCCAGCTACCTGGGAGGCTGAGGCTGGGGATGGCTTGAGTCTGTGGTACCCTGAGCAACTTGAGCCTGCGGTTCCATGGGCAAAAATAGTGAGACCCAGTCTCAAAAAAAAAAAAAAAAAAAAGGACTTAACATAACTTGTACCAACTTAGCAGGGTAGCACTGGACATGAGTGTGCAGATTCCTTCAGACTCCTTAAGTCAGGATGAGCTATTTCTTCTTAAAAACTAATCACTAGCCACACTGCACATATGCACACCGGTGTGCGCGTCTGACCCAAATACATTCAAACTTGGAAGATCCGTGAGAGCAGAACATGATATGCTCTACTTCATGTGTCTCCTATAATCTAACAGAAACCAAGTGCTCCTCCATAAAAAAAATCTAAGTCGACAGAAATGGCACAGGCCAAAGCACTGTGTGATGAAAAGCAGCTCGCCCCAAAATTCCTCCACCTAAATTACCAAGTATAACGTACAATCTGCTGACTCATGCATCAGTGCGGCTACTGAAAGTTCAGGTGCTAGGCATTCAGGTACTAGGCAAAAGGTGGAAAAGAGTTAGCCGTTCCCAGGGTGTACTACACTTCTATTCTTCATGCTTTCAAACAACCCTTTATACAGCTGCTACAGAAGGAAAAAGTCTATGAATATTTAGCATGAGATGCTGCTAGCCCATTTTTGGGACTTTTCTCAGTATGTTTCAGGCAGAGGCACAGCCATCACCATCTTAAGCAAATGATGCAGGGATCACATGGCAACAGGTAGGTGGTGGTGGAATCTCTGTGTGTGTGTGTGTGTGTGTGTGTGTGTGTGTGTGAGATCTGCCACTACAAGCTGTTATCAGGCAGATCATTTTATACAGCACGTGAATGTCTGCTTAGGAAAATAGCCAACAGCTTTAAAGACCCATTTTTCCAATGGAGAAAATGCAACAAAAACATGTGCAGTAACAGGAAATACATCAGCAAACTGAAAGATAGCTCAAGTTTTAGATCCCCGGTGACTTTTGTCTATAAGATAATTCCTCAACAAAGTTCTTTTTCTCCAATATCATAGTCATTTAAAGTCTGGAATTATCAAGTAGAGACAGAACACTGGGACACAGTGGCAGCTTCTATTCCAGGCCATGCTTGGCTCGACCAAGATGCGGAAATGATTCTGGGTATCCCTTTGGGAGCCTCAGGGGTCTACCCAAAACACATGCAGAGAGAACCCAGCTCAGACTCAGCTCACCAGTCCCTAGTCTTACATGGACACAGACTTAACCTCGTAAACGCAAACATCTAAACATCTCTTCGTGGTTTGGGGGAGCAAGTTCCTTTCTTTCAGCTGCTATAGTGTTTCATTACAACTGTCTTAAGCCATGAGCTCTTGGGGAGACAGGCATTACAGCTATGAGAATCATTCATGTAACACCCTCATCTATGTAGCCCGATGCTTAATAAAGGCCTTTTTTCATCAAGCTCAAGGTTAGCACCTGGAAGTCAGAAATAAGGAGCAAGAGCTGAACTACTACTGCCAACTACAAAGAGCAAGCAGAGGAAAAACGCCAACCCCGATCAATGTCACTCTCAGTTCAGTTCCATCATCAAATTCTATAGTAGCTTCAGGCCATGCCAGCACAGGTCTGATGCTGCACACCAGTCCATTGCAGCGTGGCGCAAGCCTGCTCACGACTTGGGAATGCACAGCTGCTTTGGCAAGCTGCTCCCTAGATAGAGGCAGTAAGTCAGAGGGACCTAGAGGGTGTTTGGAGAGTTTAGGGTAAACCCATCTTCACTACAGAAAAAACATGATGCATCACCTTCACCACTACTCAGCAGGCGTTTGTGGTTGGAATCTAACTAGTTCCATCCTGTGAGATCCTGGCTCCAACCAGGATGCCTGTAGACAGGTGATGTCCCAAGAACCATCTGTATTTAGAGAGTTAGTGAGCAAAACAGAAATACTCACCTGTGGGAGTGCATTTCTTATTATTTTTCAAGGAGGAAAACATGTACTGCCGCAAGTCTTCCATGAAAGGCAGCTGCACGTACACCAAACACTAATGAGAAAGGTGGTAAAAGCAAAAAACACCCAATTAATGGAAAAACACAAAACTTGTCTCAAGCTGTGAAAGAGGCCCAACAAAAACAGTTCAAAAATCAGGTAGATCAAGTCTGGTTTACTAAAAGTAAAGTGCTTATATTTCTGTTACAAGAAGTATTTCTGTACACGACTACAAACAACATGAGGAACAGTAACATAAAAAAATATGTTTAAAGAAAGACGACCGAAGAATATCTGCAAAATGCAGGACTAAGACAAGAGTCAAGGTGACTAGAAGTCAAGGTATGTGCCTTCCCTTTCCAGTTCCGCCACAGTAAGTTCTGATAAACGGGAAATGAGCAAGGAATGGAGACCTGCATTTTTAAATAGGAGCGCCTAAATAAAGTGAATTTTAACAAAATCACATCCTCAACCTTTGTCCGTAGACCCCATTTATAAAGGTGGAGATAATCTTTATTCCCATTAGGTTCTGAGAAATCAGGAAGGATGAGAACCAGAGAAGGTCACTGGATTGAGCAAATAGAAGGTCATAGTTAACCTTTACTTATTTGATTTAATACAAAGCTCCTTACATACTTTTATAATTTATGTTCTTTCGTTGCAAATGAAAGTGTGGTGCACAGACCAGCAGCATCAGTGTTATTTGGGAGCTTGTGCAGGATATCAGGCTGCACCCCAGACCGATAGAATCAGGACCTACTTTTTAAGAAGCTCCTGACGTTAATTCCCATGCACAGAAAGCGTTGAGAAGCACTGTTTAGAACAATGGAACTGAAGGAAAAGAATGAACATGAATGAAAAAATGTGAGGGGTTTTACCTCATAGGTGTCCTTGATATAAGGAAAAGCCACCCCGACTTGAGGATTAGCTCTTCTGTCATAAGCATATCGAACTATAGCCACCATGTCTAACTCATCCAGCGCATGAATCAGGGAGGAAAGTGCAACTGCCGCTGCCTGGGAAGAAAGATGCATGAATTAACTAACATGTGGGGACATGACAGCGTTTTCATGACACAACTAAATATTTGCCCCACTTCCTTGATTTTGTCCCACATCCTCTGAAGTCAAACACCTATGAACTCCTTACTGTCAAATCCTTGGTTCCCATTCTGTGTTTGACCTCTCAGGGGCATCTGACCATTGCCCAGCCTTCTCTCTGCTCTTTCTCCTTCTTTGGCTTCATGAACATTTTCTGTTAGTCATTTATACGGTGGGCTACTCCTTCTCCAGTTCTTCCAGTTAATCTCACAATTCTGCTTGTGGTCCTTCTCTCCTCCCTTCACTCTAATACTTGGGGATTACTTTATCCACGTCACGAGCTGACGAATAAAAATGTATTTAGCTTTAAAACTCTCCTACGATTCAGACTTACATCATGGAGAGTATCCAGGTGGTAGATACCTCACATGGTTATACCCCACGTGTCTCAAACTATCTATGATCAAAACTAAACTCTCCCGCAACCTCCCCGTTTTCCCTAATTCCATCAACACCACCTCCCAGTCAACCAAAGTAGAAACTGGAAGTCTTTGTTAATGCCCCCTTGCTCATCTTCACCACCAAGTGTTCAATACACCCTACTGATTCTGCCTCTCTGCTGTCTCTAAAATCTATCTGCCCTCTTCCATCAACCGCTGACTACCCTGTTTATAGAGCTGATCATGCCATTTCTTTCTTAAAGATCTCAAGTGCTTCGGACAATTCAGTCTCACCAAGCTAACGATAATTTCTGGGTATACCTGGTACTTTCCCTGCTCTGTGGCTAGCTTTCTGTCTGTATAAGTGCCTCCAAGATAGAACATGTTTTCTAAATCTCTGGTTCTTTGTCTTCTAGCCCACCTTGAAGGCTCAGTAAACTGGCAGCATCTCTATCTCACATTTACATTAGCCATCTCTCCCCCTCTTTGTAAGTTCCCAAACACTTTTCTCAGTATTTCCGTTGACCTTATCAAACCTAGCTATGTATATTCCTATTTCCTCCACTGGAATCTTATCCCCTCAATATCTTGCCATCAAGATCCTCTATAGATTTCATGAAAGATTTACTGCCTTCTCAGTTCCATTCAAGGAATATTTAGTTAGTGCCTACTTTTTGGTAGGCACTGTCTTAGGCCCTGTAAGAAAACAAAGTAAGTCCCTCTTCTTACTGAGCTGAAAATTCTTTACTAGAATGAGATGCCTAGCAGATACAGAATGTGTACATTCCCATAAAAGAGACCATGTGAGCACAATGGAAAGCCAATGTGCACGTGCAATTTCTTATTTAGGTGTTTTTAATAGGACTAATTACGATATTTACAGTCAGGAAGGAAGGGGTAATGAGTGAGAGCTACATTATAACATAAAACTACCTTGTAAAAAAACTCTAAGTGCCATTCTTTTCTCCCCTTCTCTTTCACACTCAGTGCAAATATGCAAGCACACAAAAGTGTTGATTCTCGATACAAAAAAAATTATATACCAATGATCAGAGGAAACATCTTTAAAGGAATTATTCACAGAATCATGGAACACCTGAGCTGGGAAGAGTACTCTCTAGTTTAACAACTCATCAGAGGAAGGAATTCCCTCCCCAATATCTGACAGGTGGTAAAAAAGACTGCTTGGAAAATTACTAGATGGGAATCTGACACCTTCCCAGGAGCCAGTCCTTTCGGAGACAGTAATTCTTGTTGACAAAATAATTCACTTTAAACAAAACCGCCACCTGTTGGTTCCAATTCACCATTTGGTAAAAAGCAAAGTTTCGTACCTATTCCATAGGATAATCCTCAAAGCATAAAGATGGCCATTATGTCTGTTATCCTTCTTACAAACCTGTCTTTCTACACATACCTCCATGCAGCTATTATTGGGAGTCCTCACAGGACATGATTCCCTTACTCTCCTGCTTGCCTCGTAAGTTTCAACTGGTTAATACTATTCTTTGACTTTGACATCAAGAATAAATACCAAAAAGCAGCCTTTGCTGTTAGATGAAATTTTTCTTTTACTTTATTTTTTTTGAGTAGCTGCAAAGTGACTATATGATCTACAGGGTCTATGAGGTGGGATTTGAATTATGCAAATTATGAGCTGACACTTAGCTAGTAAAGTCCAGATAATCAGCTGTGTTCTCAACACTGCTTTGGCATACAGTACACTTCCCTGCATCACCAGCAATCACACAAAGTGACCAGATTTTTCTTTGTGTAAGGAACAATAGGCAGAAGGCAAAAACAGTTAAGATGTATTAACAGTATAAACCAGAATGGCACAATTCCCAACAAGATGTGATTCAAGAGAAATCATGAACTAGAATTCTAAAATTTGGGGATTCAAGCATGCCTTCATGTTTTAATGACTCCATTCAGTACCGAGTGAAGCCAAGCATTTTCTTCTCCAAATTCTGACTATTCTAAGAGTACAGTGGCATACCAATTCACAAGCTCACCAGCCAGCTACCAGTCAGAAGGAAAAACTAGTAGGACTAGGTGGTAAATCACTTTCACCACCACCCTCCCTCTCCTCACCCCTCTCAGCAATTCCACACTTTACTAATTGCAAATGCAAGTATTTCTAGAACTTGAAGATCTGCATAAGTAAGTGGTCTAAAACAAACACTAGACTGCACTTAGACCAGCAGCTCCAGGGAAGTAACAGGCTATGATTCGCAGACTAATAGGAAATATTTTACAGAGAGGGCAGATGTGAATGTAACCGTCAGGCAAAAACCAGGCTAAAAACAGAATCTCTTAGGGAGGTTGGGAAAAGGGTGGAGAGAAAGAGGGAAAATTTCTCAATGACAGAAGTGATCCAATGAGTCAGTGAAACTCATCTCCAGGATGCTTAAGCCAGAATTCGAGGTTCAAAGTTTATGAAGATGAAAATGTCAGCCTCACCCCAGCCCTCCCAGAAGACTGCCATACCTGAATGTGTTTGTTCAAACGCTTTTAATATTCACTTGGTCTCCAACTGCAGGAGTATGTTCTTAGGCCTTGTGCTCACACTATGACAAATTCATTTATCCTTTCTCCATTTTCAGAGTTAAAGGTCAGTGAGTTTTCCCATGGCTTTGTGAGAATTAATGACATTTCAAATTATAAAAGGCCCCTGAACAACTCACCTAAAATGTCAATTCAATTCTGTAACACTAACTCAGAGACCCACTGTCAGCTCACCTGATCATCTTTTGCAGGAAAAACCTTTAGAACTTGATGTCCCATAAAATATTTCCTGTGGACCTGTAAGAGTAAGTGAGGAAAAGAATTGGTTTCTAGCCAAAAGAAGTAATGTACATAATCACGATGCTACATGGTACTAGGGAATTCTACTCAAAATGCTCTTACTTAAAAAATATTCTCAGGTACTAGGAACAACCTACTTCTTGAGTTGTCTTCAATTCCACACAGTATCTGAGCACCTAGCACATGTCAAACATTGTTTCAGATACTGTAAATGCAATAATCAACAGGATATAACCTTGTCCTGAGGAGCTCAGAGAAACATGAAATTAACTGCAGTGCAAAAGCACTGTACAGAGCTACAAGAGCAAAGAGAACAGCATTGAAGTTTAGTGCTACAAGTACACATGAGTGGCATCTAACTTGGTCATGGGAGTTGGGAAAAATTTCCTCAAATGGTGACACTTAAGTCAAGACTTAGGGATGTACAGGAATGAACTGAAAGACTGGGGACAAGTATCCTGGGAGTAGATAACAGTGAGAATAAATCTGGAGCAACATAGGATACAGTATATTTGGGGATCTGCTTTTAGAGTGGTACAGTGTAACAGTGTGAGGGAAAAGGTAAAAATTAGATTAGCAACATCTGATACCCATCATCAGATTACAAATCTGTTAGGAGCAACGCTGAATAATTTGGAGCTATCCTCAGAGTAATGATGAGGCATTGATGAATTTGGAAGAGACCAGGGCAAATAACCAACTGGAAGCGTGGAGGAAGGGAAACTAGTTAAACCAAAAATAAACACGGCATGTCTCTTGCCCCCTTTATACGTAATTACTTACTCAGCAGAGCACCAGAGGGGTCCAAGCAGGCGTACCAATAACTGATCGGGCAGTGAATATTGAAGCGTTCCAATGTCATAGTCACCTACAGCTATTGACCAAGATGAACTTCTCTCTCTCATCTCTGTAAACTTGAGCCTGTGGCTTATTGCTAAGAAGACGCCATGTACTGTATCAGGAACTGCTCCTCAGATGTTTTCCGCCCTCCCACCCCTAAAGCTGAGAAACTGAGCATCAGTAACTGATGTTCAGGAAGACTGGGTTGCACCTCAAAAGTACAGGGAAGAGGGCCATGTAATTCAAATATCACTCATCTCCACTTCTACTCCCCATGTGAAAAGCATAGGAACGATCCTATATTTTCGGTTTGCAGTAGTCTATAGATAGGTCCTCCTATTAAAATCCTATTAAAAATAATAGTTCTTGGTTCAGGGTTAAGTAATGCTGTATGACATTGTTAGGGACTGCTGACTCCTAAAAATATTTATTCTCACTAGAGAAACTACATCAAATTTAAGCAAATATTGCCAATTTTTGGCATATAGTCCCAGTGTATCTAACATTGTGGGTCTGTCATGAAAACAATGCCTCCATCCCACTGGTTAGTTTAACACTGGATTGCACAGGCACTATACGCTCGTGCAAAGGAAGAAGTTCAAATACAGTTTATTGGGTGATATTTTAATATAATTCTGATTTGAGTTTAGAACCAACAAAAACCTCTTCATCTTTATAGAGCCTGAAAAGATATACTTCATATGGATACATTCTCTTTGCTTGTCTGCCTCAAAAACATTTCATGTAACATCTCCGAGCTATTAAACCCATGCAGGATAGTACATGCTAACCCCCAGTCTTCAGTGAATGACTGCATGCCCCACTGTCTGTTTCTTCTGTGGATCTCTGCTTTGGGATCTGAAACACATGTGACTTCTGCCACATCTTTTTGTTGGGCACTGAGGAGGGTGGCGAGCATAAATCAATGCTATTCTAGGAGGTATAGGGTCATGAACAATCCCACACTCCATTACACATAACGGCACACACAAAACAGCAGCAGTGAACCGGATGCTGTTTAAGGCTATTTATTATGAGCTATGACTGACAGCAACGCTAAGTAGTGACTTTTAATTGAACCTATTCCCCTGATTCATGCTGAAAATTCTTTCTCTCTACGTACTTCTCTTCAAAAACCAGAGCAATACTGACTGTAGATTACATTTCAGAAAAAAACGAGTGAAATAGGTATATATTATAAATAAAAGGCCCCATCAGAAGCATGACCATCTCAAACAGTAACCAGGAAAAAACGCATTTATCTTGTTTGCACTTAGCAGCTAAGTGCTATACCTGAGAAGATCTACAAAATCCCAAAACAGAGAAGCATTTCCCCTCAGATTTATATTTCATTTGTTCCTGATCCACTTTAGAGAAAGGAATGATATCGCTGCCGTAGCGGAACCCTGGAGAACAAGAGAAGAGCATCTGGTAAGCTTATGGGGCCACATTTTCCACCAGCTGAAATCATCCCTCCACATACATTAACAATACATGCACTCTAGAGCGAGCCTCTCTGCACTATTCCCTGGAATCAAATTACTGCCCCTTGTGATCCATGGGGAGAAGAAGCAAAAGATAAACAACATATATAATATAGAAACAATTAAAATCTAATTACATTTTTAAGGAGCATCTTGTGCAATCTAGTCACCTTAATGACTATCCAGTCTAGAAGAACGAAAGTGGCAAATACAATGTACTGGTTGTCTTCCAAAGATAAGTCATGGTGAATAAAGCATAAGCACGATGCATAAACATAATAACCAGACCATACTTTATTCAGAAACCTAGAGACCATAAAGAAAAATACACATAGGAAATTTTCAAAACAAAAGGTTCAAAAAAAAAGCCAAGCACGGTGGCGCATGCCTGTAAGCGGCAGCCTAAGAAGCCACGGCGAGGACCAGGGATCGTGGTTCGAGACCTGCTGAGGCAGCATAGTGAGACCTAGTATCAAAAATATAGCTGGGCGTGGTGGTGCACGCCTGTAATCCCAGCTACTTGGGAAGCTGAGGCTGGGGATTGCTTGAGTACCCTGGGCAACATGAGCCTGCGGTTCCACGGGCAAAAATAGCGAGACCTAGTCTTAAAAAAAAAAAAAAAAAAAAAAATGCATGCTGGATGATATAATACAAATGGCTAATAAATAAAAGCCAAATAATTTAAAAAAAAAAAAAAGGTCTTCTATTTAGAAATGTTGAAATTGATAAAAGCTGGATATTTTTCTCCATTTGAATATTTTTTTTTCCTGCGAGGATTATTTTTCTCCCCCTTTTAATTACTTTGAGTATTTGTACAATATCAGTTTAGTCTTGACTTCTGTAAAAAGTGACAACATACCCTAACCATACTCATCCCAGGGTCACACCCTTTCAGTATATAGTCTTTTATGACTGGTGGTGGGGAAAGCTCATCGAAATCTAGAGATTCTGGTTTTGGGTAAATGGAAAGGAAGACCAGATGCATTTTAACTCCAAGAACCAGAAACTTGTAAGTTTTAGGTTATGGTCTCTGATCCAGGATTTACTTTCTGTTCAGCTTCTGACAATCTGTTGATATTGGATATTTAATGGAAAAAGCAAACCATCACATTTCTATTTCCATACACAGTGTTTTAAAAAACTCCAAAACAAACTTGGCAAGGAAATATATGGCACCTGATTAAGAATGGCATCTAAACCTAAAGCTTTTTCTAACTTTCCTCTGTCACTTAGACGTCTAACTTGAATTCTTGAACAGGATCTTGAAAATTACAACTAAAGGTATCCTGAAACAACAATGGTTCAGTTAAAGAGTACATCACTTTTGGGTATGGTAAAAAGTTTAGACTAAACCACTCCCGCCAAGAAAGAGGACTTTACATATGAGGGGTTAGAGACAGGAGGATAGGTAAAGGAAGCGTGTGGGTAACTGCCAAAAAGTAAGA
>PVHY01022089.1:0-22916 GCA_004024945.1 Uropsilus gracilis
AGGGGGCGGGGAGGGGCGAAGAGTGAAAGGGAAGAAGAGGGTGAGGGAGGGAAAGGAGAGGGAAGGGGGAAGGGAGGGGAGAGGGGAGGGGGAGGAGGAGGGGAGAAGTGCACTCCCAATACAATACACTGCTGGTGGGTTGTCAAGGGGAACAAAGGGGCGGAAGGGTTGTAAACCGAGAGAGCCAAGGTTTGGCTCTGCTAGCTGAGTCGTTCCAGGGATGTCTTCATCGCAAGGTTGCCTCCTCGTCGGTGTCTTCCTCGAAATCCTTGACATCAGCACTGGTGGATTGCCTGGCCCAGGCTCCTCTTTCGGCCTCTCGCTCTTTATGCGACTTGAATCTCCCCACGAAAATTTTGCGGTAGTTCAGGAACATGCCATTCATTGCATCGATGGCCCGCTCGGCTGACTCTTGCTTCTGGAAGTGCACGAACCCATAGCCCTTGGGCCCCTTTTCGTCACAGGCCACTTTGCAGGAGAGGATGTTGCCGAACGCCGAGAAGATGTTGTACAGCGCCTTGTTGTCGATGGTCTTGCCCAGGTTCTTGATGAAGACGTTGCCCACCCCGCTCTTGCGGAGCGAGGGGTCCCGCTGGGACCACATGATGCGCACTGGCCTGCCCTTAATGACATCAAAGTTCAGGGTCTCCAGGGCCCGCTTGGCGTCCACCGGTTGCTGGTAGTTGACATACGCATAGCCCAGCGAACGGCGGGTAATCTTGTCCCTGCAGATGCGGATGGAAAGGATGGGCCCGGCCGGGCTGAACTTTTCATACAGCATCGCCTCTGTCACCTCAGGGTGCAGGTCGCCCACGTACAGCGAGGCCATGGGAAAGTCTGGGTTCCCCTGGGAGCCCCCGCCCGCTTCCGCAGCCGCAGCCGCAGCCGCATCTGTATCGGCAGCCGCCGCCTCAGCATCCGCATCCGCAACCGCATCCCCCGAGGGGGGCGCCGCAGCCGCGGCGGTGGCGGCAGTGGTCCCGCTGGCCTCCACCACTGTCGCGGCCGCTGCCGCCAGGGAGGCCTCCGCCTCCTTCCCGGCCAGCGTGGCCGCCGCCTCCCCCACGGTGGCCTCCGCCACCGCCTCCTCGGCCTCCGCCTCGGCTTCCGCCTCCGCCACGGAGGCCTCCGCCACCGCCTCCGCCACGGTCGCCGCCGCCGCCTCCGCTGCTGCTGCTGCCGCCGCCGCCTCCGCTGCTGCTGCTGCCGCCGCCGCCGCCGCCGCCGCCGCCGCCACTGCCGCCGCCACGGTCGCCGCCGTCGCCACGGTCGCCGCCGCCGCCGGGCCGCTGCCGCGACCTCCCTTCCCGCGAGCTGAGGGGCAGAGAAGCGGGCGAGGCCGGGAGGCCCGGTGGGCGCCGGAATCGGGCCGGGGGCGCGAGCTCCAACCGGGCCGGGGGGCGCGGGACCCGCCGGTCCGGTGGGGGCGAATCACCTGGGAGGGCGAGCGCGCCAGCAGCTCGCCGGAGCGAGTCGCCGCCGCCTGCCGCCGCCGCCTGCCGCCGCCGCCGCCGCCGCCGCCGCCTGCCGCCGCCTGCCGCCGCCGCCGCCGCCGCCGCCGCCGCCGCCGCCGCCGCCGCCGCTGCTCGGTCGTGGGCTAGCGTGCGGGGCGCGGGCGGGCGGCGGGCGGCGTGTGGCGGGGGGCGGGGGTGTTGGCGTCTGCGGTCCGGGCGGCTGGGAAGGCTTCTGTGTCTTTGGTTCCCCCTGCGGCGGCCGCGGGGCGGCGGGGCGGCGGGCGGGGTCGGGGGCTCGGCGCCAGCCTCTCCCGTGGCTGGGAGTTGTTCGAAGCAGCGGCGGGGCGGACGTGGGCACTTTCGCGCTTCCCAGACGACATTCAGAGGGCTCTGTCAAGTTCCTCGCAGGAGACGGCGGCCGGTCCCGAGACGACACTCGCCCGACTCGACCGCCGCCGAGTAAACGGTTTCCTCACGAGCAAGACCGTCCCCCCCACGCCCCCGCCGCCGGGGAACCCTCCTCTTCTGGGCAGGAGCCGGGACAAGTGGCGCGAGCTCAGCCGGCCGCCCGCTGACCCGTTTGCTCAGCGTTCACGTCCCTTTCCCCTGCTCTTTCCCGGTTCTGCCACACTTGCAGAAGAGGGGAGCGCAGGCGTGCTTTCATTCATTCGTAATGCCAAGCCGCAAGTGTGTGTGTGGAGACGTGCCAGTCCCCGGAGGCACGGGGTTCCGGGAGCCGGGAGAACACAGGCGGGTTTACAGCTCGGCTGGGTGAAGAGACAGCCAGGGCTGGAAAGGCCTGCCCGGCCCCCCTATGGTGGCAGAACTAGGGACTTGGTGTTCTTCACCCTTCCTCTCCAACTCCTCCCAGCCTCTACGCCTGCAGCCCGCTGGGGGGGGGGGGGGGCGGTACCCGGAGAGCCCCGTGCTCCGCGCTGTCCTCAGCGACACCGCGAGGAAACACTGGGCGCACGACCCGGCCTAGAGGCAGGTGCTCCTTCCTTTTTGACTCTGCCTTCAGAGCGCGGAGGTTCCGGACGTGAACTGAGAAACGCACACCCGAAACAAAACCCAATTCCGAAACCCCTGTGGAATGAATGAGCTCTTCGGCCCCAGCTCACCAGCTCTTCTGGGTGGACCCCTCGGCAAAACCTTGGCGCTGGGATGCAAGGGGCGGGCCCCGCGATTAGTGAGCCGCGGGCGTTGCTGTGAGGAAGGGGTAGGGTGGGGTGCGAAAAGGTGAAAGGCGAGTATTCTGGGAGCAGAGGAGCCATACAGGGTCAAATGCGGAGGGGACAGACACGGACAGACACCACCGGAGTGTAACAGGGGTAACCAGTCGCACTTCCTCCGGAAGGGAGCGCCTAACCCGTGAATTCTCGCCTTCTGGCTGGCAGGAGTATGGTGCAACTGCGCGGATGGAACCAGCAAGGTGAGCTCTGAAAGCCGAGGTGCAGGCCGCGTGCCCGGGCGCGACAGAAGGCATTCCAGACAGAACAGTCAGCCTGTGAGGCCTGCCAGCATACACTCAGGCTGACTGACTGTTCACCTCTGGTCATCCCCAATCATCTGACATGGACAGAGCTCAGGTCTCCAAGACCACCTAGTAGGGGGTGGGGCCGGAAGGTGTGGCACCTGAAGGTAAGTGGACGTCCTGGGACTCTATGCCCAAGCTCTCAGGCACCACTCGGCCCATTCAAGGAGGGAGGTGGTATGACCAGTACTCAAGAGAGAGAGAACAAATTAAGCATCCATCCAGAAGAGGTTATTGTGATAATCATTTCTCAGTATATGCCTATAGCTAATCTTCGTGTGGTACACACTGAGCTTGAACAATGATATATGTCAATTACAGCTCAATAGATCTGGAGGGGCACCATCCACCCACATGTGTGCGCGCGCGCGTGCGTGCATGTGCGTGAGAGACAGGAAGAGAGAACAAAAATCAGACAATCAAATGTGAACAGTTCTAAGAGTCAGAGCAACCCATTCCTCTGTCCCTCCTTTCCTCCCACAAATAGGGCTTCATACTTTCCTTGAGCCAGGGGTGGAACTGTATAAACCATTGGGGCCAGACAGGTAGGACACAATGGTCAAACCACAGCGCCCTTCCCTGGGGACACCTTCCCTCCGCTGGAGCTCAGACCGCCCACAGGAGTAAATACTCCAGCAGAGGACTCACAAGTGCTGGGTGATTGATTTTCATCTTCCCAGCACGTTTTGTCTCCCGCTCATGCCCATCCATCCTTCTTCTTTGGGTAAATAGAGCTGTCTTCTCCAGTAGCAGAGTTGGGTGGACCTGCATGGTCACACAGGCTAGAACAACCCTGAACCTGCAGAGCTGACCGAGCCACGGTGAGACTGACAGACAAGGCAGTGGGAACTGTCTCTTTGCTGCCTGGAAAGCCTCCAAGATGGCAGAGGGGCAGACGCACAGGCATGTACCTGTGCATAGCCCAGCCATCTGTCCCTTGATAAGGCCCATGCCAGCCAAAGGCACATTTACAGGGGACAGAGACTGTGGTCCAAGGCGATGGCTGTCACTGCTGTTACGAGTCATCTGCCGGAGGTCCCATTCGCTTGTAAGCAGATGACAGATGACCTGTGCCTCACCCTTCCAGGTGGCCATCCCAAGAGGGGCCCGAGGAGCCAGAGGCCAAAGGGAGACTCACTGCCGACTGGTGGGTGGGATATGCAGGGGTCATGAGGAGAGCTTCTCTGCCCATTGTTAGGAGAAGAAATGGCAGTTTAAGGATGGGGACTCAACAAGATCTCTTCTCTGACTCTGGCTTCTCTAAGCCACAGAGCCAAGGGAAATCAGTGAAACCTCGAGGGAAAGAGTTTGAGAGAAGTCATGCCAGGGGGTGGCCAGCCGAGCCCCAAACTTGTCACACCTGAAGACAATCCATGCATGGGCCTCTAACCTCCAGCAGCAGTAACAGGGCAGCTAAAGTGGCAGAGACAGTACCCAGAGAGTGCCCCCAAGCCTTTCCCCCACAGTCTCCATGGGTTGCCCCCCCCCAAGGAGGGGGGGGCAAGGAGTCTCCATGGGGGAGTCATTCCCCCCCAACCCCAAGGAGGGCAGGGAGACCAATTCAGGGGGCTCTTGTAGGTGTCCAGTTGAGAGATGGCAGTCTTGAGCCAGTCTGGTCAGTTTCTGCTATCTACAATGAAAACCTTCCTGAGGACTAGGCTCTGTGACAGAGGCCAAGAGTGATGACCCGCCCTCCCCCACAGTGTCAGTGAGGGGAGGCAGAGGCCCCTTTCTTCGGAGGAGGCAGTGTCATTCACCCCATTGGCTCTATGACTTGACAAGTGCCCCTGGAGGGCCTGCTGTGTACCAAGCACTCTTCAAGGCACAAGGACCCACAATCGGGGAGCTTATTTTCTAGAGGGGAAGACAGCGGGTAAACACTTTGGAAAGCACCTTGGGGCAAATAAGCAGGAAGCCTTAGTCCTTGTTACCCAGAACTCCAGAGAAGTGCGAAAGCTCAGGGAAGGCCTTTCCTGAGGACAGTGGTGAGTGACCCATCCTGCCAGAAGCCAGGAGAAAAGTCTGCTCAGCAGAGAGAGCTGCAACTCCCCCTGGCTCCTGGGGCAGAAAAGCCGGGCCCTGGAGGGCCAGAAAGGATACCAGTGTGGCTGGGGTCCAGGGAGAGAGGCTATGGAGGAAACAGGGGAAGGTGCAGTGGTGGGAAGGAGCCTGACAAAGACTTGGGTTTGCTCTCAGAGTACTGTGGGGAGCCAGAGAGAGGGCTGAGTCCAGGGAGTGCCTGGAGCTCACCTGAGTTCCACAATCCTCCTCTGGCTGCTCTGCGTGGAAAATATGGCCAGAGGGCTGGGCACCAAAGAGGGCAGGGAGACCAATTCAGGGGGCTCTTGCAGGTGTCCAGTTGAGAGATGGCAGGGGCTTGACCCAGATTGGCAGCATGGGTTCGCCTGCTAATTTGCGAAGAGAAGAGAAGGCGCCAGTCAGCAAACAAACCCAAAAAATGGGTGATTAGCACTTAGTATTCTCTTGCAGGTCTTGATCCATGGGGGGGGGGGTGTGGTGTATGGGCAGAGGTGATATGGAGATATGGAGAGGGGGCATGGAAGATTTGGAGAAGGATGGGAGACCTGAGGGGTGAGCCTCGGGAAGTCATATGGGCACATGCCAAATGTCTGGAGTCTTTCTGTCATCCCTGCAGGCCTAGGCCAGAAGGACAGACTCATGGAGACAACAGGAGAGGGGGTTTAAAACCTTGAAACTGGGCAGGATCACCTAAAGAGTCAAGTGGACGACAGGGAGGCATGGCGGGGGGAGGGCTGTATCCCAGACTGGCCACATTACAAATTGGGTTGAGGGTGACTGGTCAGCAGAAGAGATTGAGAAGGACTGGGCAGTGAACAAGCTGGGCCCCAACCCTGAATTTCCTTCCAGGCCTCGCAGGGTCTGGCCTCAGCGTCCTTCCTCACTTGGGTTCTGTGCTTGGTCCTTCTGGTTGCAGGCACGTGGCAGGGGCTGGTTTACAATGGGGTGACAGGATAAATTCCAGGCTGCTGCCCCTAGTATCAGGAATACAGAGAAACCAAACTGCAGGTCAGATAAAGACAAGCTAAACAACCAGCCCTTGACCACTGACTACAGAACTGAAGCATCCAGAGTGGGGAGGGCAAGAAAAAAAGGAGGGAAGCGCCCACAATGGGCTGTGGCGATATCTGGTGGGGGGCAGCCCAATATTACCTCAATTAAGCGTTAATGAACTAACTAGAGCCCAACTCCTCTCCTAAAAATGCATAGTAAAATAAAATGGGTCAGCTTCATACTCTGTGACCGGGATATTCGGATTTCTCTTTCACTTTTCCCAGTGGCGCTTTAAACGAGAGGCCCCTCATGCGTGCTGGAGTGGCTGTCATCAAAAAGACACGGAGCAGTGCCGGCGAGGGTGTGCGGAAGAGGTGACCCTCATACACCGCTGGTGGGAGTATGAAGCGGCACAGGGGTCACGGAACACAGTATGGAGAGTCCCCGGACACTAAAGTAGGGGTTAAAAACCCCCGCACGGTCCAGCACCTCCACTTCTGGGTATTTATCCAGAGAACACAAGGACCCTAACTTGAAGAGATGCATGACCACCCTCTTCACTGTAGCTCCCTCCTCGGTGGCCAAGTCCCAAAAGCCACCCACCGCTGGTGATGCATGAGCGGGTGCAGAAGACGTGGCATCCGTACCCTCAGCTAGTCACCAAAAAAGACGGAATCTTGCCATACGTGACAACGTGGATGGAAATGGAGGGGACTGTGCTGAGTAACATAAGTCAGGTGGAGGGGGACATGTGCCACATGATTGCACTCCCATGTGCGAGAAAAAAGAAACAAGGCAAAGAAACAAAACACAACAAGATGGAGATTACTGGGAGAGGGGAGAGGGTGGGCAAGACTCGGAAAAGGGGTCAGTTGTACCGTGGCGTTCGGTGCCATCGCAACGCAATATGGATCGTGTATATCATATGTTACATATGTATGCATATGTATGGTGTTACTATGCTGGACGCCTGAAAACCATGTATGTAAACAATGCAACTTCAATCAGCTCTTTAAAGAGCGAGAGGTTGCTATATAGAGACAGTGACAGAGGGTGGCGCCCTCACTGCTCTTCAGTTCATTCACATGGGCCAGGTCTTTCTTCCTCTCAGCAGGAGAAATAGAAACAGGTGGGGAGCAGCTTCAGAGAGCAGGGAAAGAGCTGACAAAAGACTGGAAGAAGGTAAGGGATGAGAGAGGTACCACTGGGGAGTGAGACAGATAGATAGTTTTGTATGCAAAAGTGAATCAAGGCACTCACAACAGGAATCTACACAAAGACTCTCTGCCCTCAGATTTCTTATTGGCATCCAAAGTGGTAGGGCGGATGCTCTGGGGGCTAAAGAAGAGCACAAGTGCAGCTTGGAATAGGAAAATTGCTTTTGTCCATTCACTCGCCCCCAAAATGGAAAAAACAAAACAATTATCCCAGCCAACAAAACCAAGCGCCTGCTTTCCCTTAGGAAGAATTGCAAAGTGCGCAGACGTGGCCTTTACTCAACCAATCACGTCCGTGATTGTTGAGCCATCGCAAATAAATACAACAGGTTGTTGCAGATGGTTCTTTGGAGCGTTAAGGGAGACAGATCTAAGTGGCAGGGAATAAACGGGAATTAGAAGTAAGAGCCTCAGGGCATCGGGAAGTCCCTTGAGCATGTTGGCCAGAGAAGAATTCATGGGGCACAGGAGGACACAAAGCAGTCCTTGAGGGGAGATTGAAACCAATGTGGTATGGCCGTTCCATGGATTGATTATCTATCTATCTATCTATCTATCTATCTGTCTGTCTGTCTGTCTGTCTGTCTGTCTGTCTGTCTGTCTGTCTGTCTGTCTGTCTGTCTGTCTGCTGTCTGTCTGTCTGATCCTTGACAGCCCCAGGGTTCTCCCACCACCTTGTCACCCGTGTGCCATCATCTTAGTCTTCTGTGCCTGTCCCACTCCTGATTCCTCCCTCCCCCACTCTTGCTCTATATTTCAGTTCTGCTGACAGTTTGAATTTTTTCTTGTCTGTTTGTTTTCCCTGTCTCCCTCATATAAGTGAGACCATCCTGTATATCTCTTTTCCTTTCTGACTTATTTATGCATTCGATCCAGCAATCGCATTCCTAGGAATTTACCCAAAGACTACAAAAACACTAATTCAAAGGGACACCTGTACTTGGACGTTTATTGCAGCCTTCTGCGAATTCTTAGATGGCTGTTAATTAGCAGACAGTGTCCTGTCTACAGGGATGGATTTAAGGGAAACCTACAAAGGGGGCTGTTACTAATTGAGAAAAGTCAACTGCAGAGGAGGGAACAATGTATGGTCCCATTAGTGGGGAGAGAGACCTGGGGTGGGAAAGGAGCTTGTGATCTCATACTGATCTTTCTGCCTATCTGTCCTTTCTGCCCACGTGCTTCCCAGACATTTCAGTCTTAAATGGCAGAAGTGGAGCCCCTGAGCTGCTGTCACCTCTGCACCCTGTCCACCCCACTCCACCCCTGACTTGACTCCCCCAACAAAACTCTCCCCCTTCTAGGTGCCCTCCACCACAAAACTCTCCCCCCTTCTAGGGAATTCTAGTAAAGTGAAAATGGAAAGGCACCCTTTCCCCCTTCCTCTCCCATACCTTCCTGTGGCCACTGTCTCATTCTTTGGTGATTTCCCTCACCTTTACCCCGCAAACTCAACCTGAACCGCTCCGCCTCCACTGGAGGCCACCATCTTTGTCTCTCATGGGTTCCTGCCCTAGCCTGCTAACTGGTCGCCCTCTTCCACCCAACTGCCTTCTCCATCCAGCAGCCAGACTGATTTTTCTGAACAAGGAGTCGCATGTCTTGTTTCCCCACCTCAACAGCCCAGAAGGGCTCCCCACATCACTTTGACTCAACTACAAACTCCTCAACATGGCTTGGGTAGGATGAGCTGCATGACCTTCCAACATAATGGCCTGCCATCCTCCCCATTCTCACCTTTCTATACCCTGGGCACTTGGGACCCTCTTAGGATACCTGGGCTACGCCAGGCTCTAAACTCATGAGCAGGGCTTTAAACACACAGAAAATTAGAGTGTGTCACACATCACTCGCTGTGGGTGGAGGGGGGGGGGAAGGAGCTTTATTTCTTCCAGTGTTTAGATTCTTTCAGGTAATAAAACAATTAAAAAATACAGCCACCCTTTGGAGTCACCGGTCCCCTGCAAATAGGGTACCTAACTGAGTGTGCTTAATGGTAGATCATAAGGAAGTCCTTGATTTTTCTCTGTCTCTCTCCCTCTCCCTCTCCCTCTCTCTCTCCCCCCTCCCCCCTTTCCCTGGGGTTGTGAATTCCTTTGTCCCTTTTCTCTTTATCTTTCGGAAGCAGGTAGGCTTCACAAGAGGTCATAATTGATGATATTTGGGCTCAGGGTAGTCTTGAGCAATGAAGGAGCCATTAATTCCAGCAGTTCTTCCAGATTTCCAAATTCATGACCCTCAATTCTCAAAGAATATGGGCCTTGAAGTTAAATGGACTTGGAGGCAGAATTCCAGAGCAAAACACTGGACCTTCTGAGCCTCAGTGCATCCTTGGAGTTTGACTTTCAGAAACTCCCATTAGGTTATTAGGAGTCTGCTTCATTATAAGTCATTTTGTCCCAGTCCTGTTTAGGAACCAAGTGTTTTTTGTTTTTGTTTTTGTTTTGGGTTTTTTTTCCTTTGTTTTTGTTTTTGTTTTGTTTTGAGGCTAGGTCTCGCTATTTTGCCTGGCGAACCTCAGGCTCACGTTCCCCGGGCTACCATGGACTCAAGCGATCCCCAGCCTCAGCTTCCCAGGTATCTGGGATTAACAGGCGCACACCACCACGCCCAGCTATTTTTTGAGACTAGGTCTCGCTATGTTGCCTCAGGCGGGTCTCAAACCCATGGACTCAAGCGATTTCCAGTCTCAGCCATGCTGTGCTTAAAGACACGCACCACCGTGCCTGACTCTCCACGGATGGTGTTAACACAGCTTTTCAGGTACTTTTGTCTCTGGGATCCCATGCTCCTCCAACATATGATGCTCATTCACGTGCCCGGCTTTGTCATGACCTCAGGCAGTTTACAGATGTTAGCTCATTAAAAAATGTATAGCTACACCACACATCGTGACTTACTAGCTGTGCTTGCCTTGGTCAGGTCAACTTTCTGTTCTTTGTTGTTGCTTTAGCTTTAGTTTCCTCATTTGTACAAAGTGCTATGGGTAAGGATGAATTACAAGAATGTAGTGTGAGTGTTTTCCACGTTGTCTGGCAGGGCTTCGGTGTCCAACGCGAGAGACTCCCTTTGAAAGTCATTTCCCTCAGGCCTGAGGATGTTTGTGTTTCAGCTGACTTTGGAAGGCTTGGTGCCTTTCCTCTGTGGTGAACCAGGAAACCTGGAATTTTCTCTCTCACCAATGAGCAAAGCGTCGCTTCAGAGGGTGTCTGACCCTTTGGGCTGTATCCCAGTTTATGGCTTGATTTTACACCAGGCGATATCCTCATTCAGGTCTTCCTTAGCTCTCCTGGCCTTAGGATCTTTCGATGAGATCCATGTATTCCTTTTTCCCTGAGACCCAAGGATCTTGGAAGTCAACACATGCCATTTTCTGTAGGCATGAGAACCACCCAGAAGATTTGATGGTACTATCTCGATGAAATGGGGTACTGAGTCTGCAGTGAGTTTTCTTGCAACTGCCATTCATCCCTTCAAACACCCCTGTTGAGGCCATTTTGGAGATAAGTTGCTGTAAGGAAATAGGCCCTTTGGCTTCCTGCTGTCCTATATGGAATGCACTGGCTTCCCTCCACTCTGTCTCTGGAACAATACCATCAACATTTGCAACTGGGCTTTGATATGTTCACGGGCTGTTGAATATATCAGTTGTGAACAGTTGATCTTGGGTGCTTTGTTGAATATATCAGTTGTGAACAGTTGGTCTTGGGTTGCTCAGAAGTTTAAGCTTTCACTCTGCAAAACAGGTATCAATGAAACCTGCTTCCATGTGGGAAAGTCTTGCTAAAATCATAGTGATTAACCTTGGGGCTTCCTCCCACACACGCCATCTTTTCAATACCCTACTCAAGAAAAAAAAGTAGCTTCCACTGAAAGGAAGGCATTCACAAAGGTCAATAAAACGGTGATGACCAGATAGTACGAAGGAACTGATAAGAAGCAAGGGTCAGGCCCCATCACTTCCCCTTTCCTAATGTGCTTCCCAGAGTAGACCATTTTAATAATTCCTCCTTGCATTGTTCTGGAAGTTGCCTTCTTGGATCTAAATAGGGTGCTTAAGCTGCTATTTAAGCCACTCATCAGCCTCAGACATCACCAAGTGACCTATGACCTCATTCTGCTGAGAGGAGAGTTGAGCTCATTCAGGGCCTCTTTAATCTGCCCTCACTTCCTTTCCCTTGCTTTTACACCTTTGTGTGATTTTTTTTTTAGCTTCTTTACTGATGAACCCTAGTTGTCTTAGACAATGTACTTAGCCCTCGGTTTTTTGCACATACCTTCATTTACCTTGATATTCTTTCATAAAGTGAGACTATCACTGTGCCTACCCTCCCCTTTCCTCATCCTTGCTTCCTCCTTTCTTTGTCTTCCTAACCAGATTCATAATCATTTACATCCTCTACTAGAAGCCTGTTCAAATATTGTCTACTTTGAAAAGCGATACAAGCCTATAGCCTTTTCATGACTCCAATAATGGTGACCACAAAACCACATTTCCACTGACTGTACATGGGCCACTGGAAGAAGGTTAACCTGGTGTTAAATTCAAACCCTCAACTTTCTTTATTCCATTAGCTTCTGAATGGCCTGCAACATTTGCATTTGCTCTTGATTTAGATTTCATTTGTTGTCAGATTCTGTCTCTCCATCTCTGTTCTCTCTCTCTGCAGACAAGAACACAACAGAGTTATTCTGAAACATGAGCACCCCACCTTCATCCCCTGCCACCTCTGGGCTCTGGCCCTGGGCTCCCGAAGTCGCTGGAGACAGTGCCAGGGCCAGCAGGTGGTGGGCATTTTACCAGCTGCCACCAGTGGCCCCGCTGGGGCTCAGGCTGCAGGCAGAGGCCAGAAGTGATGGTGGGGGGCAGTGGTTCCTCTCCCACACGTAGCAATGAGTGGGACGTAGCAGCACATGCAGCTGCTGACTCGGGGCTTCAGGGAGGAGCATGAGGCCCCAATGCACCAGCTCCCACACCGTGGCTCCCTCCAGCTGCAAGCAGTAGAGAGGTCCCTGGACCTGGTGCGTGGCTCATCAAAAGGACCAACCAGGGGTAAGCTATTGGTAAATGGCGAAATCAGCCATAGGGTTGAAGATGGTCCAAGCTGACTGGCAGGCAGAAGATCTTGAAAGAGGCTGTAAAGAGGGGCAGGCGCCGGCCCGGTTCAGGAGGCATTCTGTTCCTGAGAAGGACTCCGTTCCCCACCTGTAGAGAAGAAAGAAGAAGGACAAGCAACCCATCTCCAAAGAAAGAGGAGACACCGGAAAGCTTTCTAGAAAAGCTTCATGGAGAAGCCAAAGAAATTTGCAGAGGCTGGGCCAGACGCACCTGCCTCCGGCATGACCCTGACAGCGCCTGAGAGCAGCACCAGGGCCCAGGCCTGGTGTCTCAAAGAGCTGCTTATTGTTGGTGTAGGCCAGCAACGCACAAGGAGCTGTAACGCTGGTGTTTCTAGCAGCAACGCTGGTGATCGGGTGGCCAACACTACTGGCCGGTGCTGCCTGGCACTGTTGACGGGTGTCTGGGTCACTTCTGAGAGCCGTTAACGTGATGTATCTGACTGTCCAGCACCACCTACCAGCGCTGTTGTCTCTGTCCCTGCCTGGGCCAGCGACCGGTGCTGTTCACCCCACCTTCAGACTGTGGCTGTGGGCTGCTGTGGCATCATCCTGGCGGCCCCGCCTGTGAGCACCTCCAGCTGCCACCGTGAGTTGAATCCTGACCTGCCGCGTGCCACGAGCTCCAGGCCCTCGTTGGTGGGACAGTGCCATCTTGAATGAGGTTCCTTTTGCTTGGGACTTGGACACTGTGGACATTCTCAGGGGTGAGATAACTGGTCACTTGTGGCCTTAGGAACTCTTTGTTTCCATTTCTTAGATAAAGGCCACTGTTGTTTCCTGAACCTGAGGCGTCTTGCTATTGTGTGTGAAGGTCAGAACCCATAGACGGTGACCTGTCTTCCATGGCCACTGTCCTTGGAAGCTATAGCACCCCTATAGCTCCGTTTCAATTCATGTCTTTGCTCCCTTGCTTGCTGCGGTGTGTCCTTTTGCCTCAGCTTGATTTAAAAAAAAAAACTCTTTATTTTTGTTTTTAAAGCAAATAGTCTTTGGCAGGGGGTGGGGGGGTGGGCGGCGGGGGGTTCCTTGGTGAGTCTGTCTTTCTCCTGCTTGGAGTTCGTAGACTATCTCCAAGCTGTTAGTTTCTGGTTTTGCCTTGTATCTGGAACATTTTCTACAGTTTTATCTTTCAAGGCTTTCCTGTCCCTTTGTCCTTTTTTTATTTCGGGAACATCAATTACATGCACATCAATTACATTAAGGTGACTTAGTATTGTCTCACAGATCAGTGAGTCCCTTCTCGGTTCGTGGTTTTGGTTTTTGAAAACTTTACTGGGGGAATAACTGACATAAAATAATGCACATGTTTGAAGCACTCATTTGGACATGTCTTAGCATTCAACTCATGAAAATATCTCCAAAATTAAGCTAAGAAACATTTCCTCCTGTCCCTTGCAACTCCCTCCTCAGATTCTGCCTGTCATTTTCCTCCCTGTCACCAGGAGCAAACATGAATTTGCGCTCTGCTCTGTTACTCTTACATTACTTTGCATTTGCTAGAATGTGCGAAATGATTCCGTTCTTCACCTGCCCCTCTCATACACACACATCACATCATACTTATCTTGGCATGAACTTGTTTCTGTCTGGCGTCTTTCAATCGGAATAATTTGTGACTCATCCATGCTTATAGCAGGCCTGAGAGTTCATTACTGTTTATCACTGGTGAGTATTCCTTTGTGTACATATACAGCAGCTTGATTACCCATTCACCAGCTGATGAACAGTTGAAATCTTTCTAACTGTTGGCTATTATAACAAATCTACTATGAATGTCTGTGTGCATATCAATTCTGGTGGATGCAAGCTCTCATTTGGCTGGGTCAACATCAGAGTCAGATAGTTAGTGCGCACTAACTTCTTAACAGACACTGGCAGGACATGCCAGTGTTACCTCAATTGAAAAAAAACTAATAATATATAATAAAAGAGATGCCAAATAATGGACAGTGTGTAAGTCTAAAAGGCATTCACCAGCGCATAGACCACTCTTTTCAAAAGCACTATTTTGTCAGCATAAAGATTTCAGCACCTGGAATAAAAGAGGTCTAAAGATCTAATACCAGTGACTTTTCTAGTTAATTTTCAAGTCTTACTTTCCAAAGCAGTAAGAGTGGATAACGCTTATGATTTCCATTTTTCTTGTGGCATTTAACCACCTACTTTCTTTTTTTTTTAAGCTTGCTCAAAGAGCCCATTAGGGAATGATCAATAACCTACTTATGTGCTGTCATTTTCAGCCTCTACTATTTCTAAATTGAGATTATTTTTCTTTTTCCTGTTAAATTTTTCACTGCAGCAATGTTAATTTCCAACACTGTATATGATTATATGATTCAAAATTATAGTTTCCCATCTTCCTTAAAATGGAATCTGAGTTCACTGATTTGTGACTTTTCCTCTTTTCTTTACAGATAAAGTGCTTTTTTTTTTTTTTTTTTTTTTTTTTTTTTTTTTTTTTTTTTTTTTTTTTTTTTTTTTTTTTTTTTTTTTTTTTTTTTTTTTTTTTTTTTTTTTTTTTTTTGTAGATGACATAAAGCTGCTCTTGGCTGTTTTGGTCTTAACCCACTTGGACAATATGTCTTTGAGCTGGTATACTGAGACCATTCACATTTCAAGCAGTATGACATAGTTGGATTAACACCCAATGTATTTGTAACTGGTTTCTCAACATTGTTCTTGTTCTTTGTTTTGTTTTTTTTTCCTCCCTTCTTTGGGCCCAGTTTAGCATTTTACATCTGATTTTATCTCATTTTTTAGCATATCAAGCATGTTTAAAATTTTAAGTGGTTACCCTTGAATTTGCAATATATATTTATACCTAATCAAAGCTTATCTTCACACAACACTACACCACTTCATGTGTAGTGCAGGTACCTTATGACAGGGTGTTCGCAAATCCTCCCTTCCCTCCCTAATAGCTATTCTACCATTTATTTCACTTATTCGTATATAATACAATCACCAACTGTGTTGTACAATTATTATCTTAAGGAAGTAGTTATCCTTTAGATCAGCTAAGAATAGGAGCAATAAATCATTTTATCTTGTGGTCAATGGTTCCTTCTTCTATGATCTTCCTTTCTTTATCTGAGTAAAGGTTTTGATTTTTAAATGGGAGCTACAGGAACCCCTGGCCCCGAATGTCCTCAGTTGTAGCAGCAGTCCAGGCAGCTTGCAGATCCAACCTTGCCAAGGTAAACTCCCTCTCCCCAAACCCACTCATCTGCCATAGCAGCCCTCATGCAGCACGCAGATCCATCCACTGGACGTCAGAGGAGGTCCAGCAGTTAGGAGCCCAGGGAAGAGCCGCAGAGTCACCACTCCCTGTCTCCATCCACCTACCCACAGTGGCCTAACTTCCAGGCAAATTCATAAACACTTTGGTAAAAGCACAGATAAGTCATGCCAGTGGGCACCAGTGGCCATATAGCTCTAAGCCTAGAAAAAAGTGCAAAAGCAAGCAAGTAACGGGCAGAAAGTGAAATGCAAGTATTCAAGCAAGCCCTCCTGGGAACAATACACCACAGGAAGATAATCAGCTTCAGGACCCAAAACCACTGACATGGAAGGATTTCTCTGCCTTGCATTATGAATTCAGAAACATCTTAATGAAAAAAAACTTCAAAACACAAGAAAGGAGCAGAATACGACGAGAAACACAAACACCGAACACAAGAACAAGGCATTTTTAAAATAAGAGAGTAAAGGAACTGTAGGATGGTAAGAGATCAATAGAGGAACCAGAAACTTCCAGGAATAGCCACAAAAATAAAATAGATCAAACGAAAAGAATGAATCAGTACTCTTGAAGATACAGATAAAAAAAGAACCAAAAAATAAGAAAAGAAGAACAAAGGAGTACGAATGAAGAAACACACTGAGAGTTATCTAACATCATGAGCAATGGAAATATAAGAGTTATGGGAATTCTAGAAGGAGCAAAGAGAGAAGGAACTGGGAAACTGTTTAAAGAAATTGAAGAGAACTTCCCAAACCTGAGGAAGGGCACGAAAATAGGCATACAGGAAGCGAGAAAAACACCAAGCTATCATAATGAAAAGAAAACTACAGCAAGAAACACAATAGTAAAATTTCAGAATCCAAGACAAAGAAAAACTGACAAGGGAAAAGCTGACAAGGGAAAGAAACATATCCTATAAAGGAAGACTGATCAGGTTGATAGCATACTTCTATGAAGAAACACTAAGGGCAAGAATAGAATGGAGTAACATATTCAAAAAACTCTAGGACAAAAAATATGCCACCCAATAATATCTTGCAAAAACTCTCCTTGGTTTACAAGGGCAAAATAAGGACCTTCTCAGAGAAATCAAATCTTCAGAAATTCGCTATTACTAACCCCCCACGCCAATAAATATTACAACAAAAGAAACGACCACCATAGTGTTAGTGTTCTCCTGTGTTTTTAGTTCCTCTGTTGATCTCTTGCCATCCTCCAGTTCCTTTACTTTCTCATTTAAAAATTATCCTGTTTTCCTGTGTTTTAATTATATTTAATTTTTAATAATTTATTTGCTTATTTTAATTTTTTCCCTTACATTGTTGAAGTACTCGGAGGTCTGCCACCACCATATCACCAGTGAATAGTCACCAATTTCCCTTGTGTCCCAAAGACACATGTCCAAGATGGTGCCCCTTTGCCCCTTCAAACCTGAGAGGCAGGCACTCTGCAAAGTCCAGTCTTTCTCCAGCATCTACTCTTTGCTTCTTCTCCAGTGTTCGCTGCTCTGCTTCTCCAAAGCTCTTCAATTTTTTCCCACAATCTCTCATGCGCAAATCAGATTTCCAAATCCCTGGCTATCTCCAGGTACTAACTCACTACGCCACCTTTACCTTGGTGCCACAATCTCCACACTGGCCACTCTTCTGCAAGCCACCATGGCTCCTTGCCACCACCATCTCACTCTTCCAGGGGGCTTCTGCCCAGCCTGGTCAATCAGGTTACTCTTTACCTGCCTGCCATTCTCGTCAGTCTCCTCTCCCCCAAAAGTCGCTCTCTCTTGTCTCTGTTCCTTTCCTTTATATCTCTTGGTGTTTTTCTCTCTAAAAGCCAAAGGCTCCAAATTCCCTCTATATACCCTCTAGGTGATACATTCTCTCTTCTGGGTTTGCAACAAAGTAAAAGCACCCTTCCTGTTTAGGCCTCTTTTACCTCTGTGTTTTTTAGAACCAGCTAATGGCGTCGGTGCCTAAATTTTGATAGTGCCCATATTGGGGTCCTGGCTTCACCACCGCCTTAACATCCGGGAACCAACTTAATCTCTTGTGCCCATCCCTCTCCCAATTTTCCCTCCTCCCCCTCTGCTCCATGCTTCAGTTCTGTTGACAGTTTTAAATTTTTCTTGTCCATTTGTTTGTCTTTTCCCCCCATATCCCTCATATAAGTGAGACCATTCAGTATTTCTCTTTTTCTTTCTGGTTTGTTTCCTCTCACATGATTCCCTCTAGCTCCATCCATTGCTGCAAATGACATAAGTTTGTCTTTTTTTGATTGACGAGTAATATTCCATTGTGTACATATACTACAGCTTTTTGATCCATTCGTCTACTTTGGGGCATTTGGGTTGTTTCCATATCCTGGCTATTGTAAATAGCGCTGCAATAAACATCCGAGTACAGGGGCATCCTTTTGAATTAAGAGTTTTTTTGCCCTTGGGTAGATTCCTAGAAGTGGGCTTACTGGATCAAAAGGTAGTTCCAGCAAATGGGTATTTGTTTCAATAGATAAAGTCACATCATTCTTACATACATTATGTTTAATGGTTCTTCCTGTTGTTAACCATGTAGGAACAAATGATGCAAATGAAATTCCACCTACAACTTTCACTATATTATCATGTTATAATCTCCTTGTCTCTATGACTTTACTATCATTGAAGCTCAAGATGGACTTGTAGAAAGTAAAAGACTATATGAACTTATAGGTAGAGATTACTTATTCTCCAAAAGTACTCCCAGTGTTTTCCAAAGTGTGTGTCCTAGGTGTGTTCCTGTTTGGAGCTTGAGTGTTTTATGATAAAATCCTCACAACATATTTCCCCTTCAACTTCTCTACATAGAAAATAATGGCTTGGATCCCATGGTAAATTGATAGCGGTGTTGGGAATAAATCACAGAACTCCCGAGTTCTTTCCCATTTTCTTTCTAGACTAGCTAAATTTATAAAAATAATCTATGAAAATTTATCAAAATTCTTCAAACAACAGGAAATTTTGCTAAATATCATAATCTCCAGGAGAACAAAAGCAGCTACTCACATAAAACATTGGCCTGGCACAAAGGTGGGCCTTGATGGTCTCCTGTTGAGCATAAATAATCTTACAATACCAACATAAGAGAAGGCTTACTTTGTGACAATGGTGGGCCAAGATTAAAATAGATACTACTACAATTACTATTCTGTAATTGTACTGAACACAGAAAAACAAATGAATACATCTCTATCTTGGCCAGAATGAGTAAATGATACTGTTTTTCTAATTGCAGTTTTAGCCCCACTTAATCTCCCTTATTTCTCGATAACACATTTAAATAGATACAAAGACACAAAATTATCCCCACCTCCTGACATCACCCACTCCAGAGTAAAAACTTATTTGCTTAAAGCTTCACCTTAATTGCCTAACACAAATACAAACCTTGTAATAAGTAATTTTGAATATATACTGCATGGGAATGCTGTGATATTGTGATTTTTAGGGAATGTATATATTTGGTCATTCAAATGACCAATATTATTATTTCTCATACATATTCGGTCTTCACCCACAGTTCCTGTTTCATAGAACCCTCAAAAGCCTTGCAATTCCGTAAGTGTTGAGAATGCTAAAAATGTCTTTTGCTAGTAATGAAGGTAACATTTGGAAAATGCCTGAGGTTTAGGAGCTGTTTGCCAAGGGTACCAGCCTACGTGATTAGGTTAGAACTTTCAGCCTCTGACCTTCTGGAATGGGAGTGGGCTGGAGGTTGAATTCAATTGCCAAAGATCAAGGAGTTCATCAGTCATGCCTATGTAATGACACCCCCCCCTCCCGAAAACCAAAGAGGAGAGGACTTTGGAGACCTTCCAGGTTGGTGAACAAGTGCACATTTGGGGAGAATGACACACTTGGAAAAGGTATGAGATCTCCACTCTTTCTCCCTATACCTTGCCCTATACATTCCCTCTATCTAGCTGTTGATTCCGATATCAGTGATCTAGTTAGTAAACAAGTTTCTGGAGTTCTGTGTGTCTTTCTAGACAACTAATCAAGCTCAAGGAGAGTATGCTGAGAATATCTGAGTTATAGCCAGTTAGTCAGAAGCACAGATAGTAATCTGAGTTTGTGATACACACCTGAAGTCTGAGGAGGGGGAGGGTATGAGAACTTCTAGTCTGTAACTGTAATAGAGAATAGGGAGAAAGGGAATGGCACCATACCTAGTATAAGAATCTGCATATACACACCTAGCATAAGCCACATATAAGCATCATGTGATTAATAATCTATAATTTGAGTTGAAAGTCTTGTTTTGAACTGAGAGTTCTGGCCCAGTGGTGCCTAAAGAAGTGTTGGGCATTGATGCCATCTGGAGAGCAAAGATCTTATTCCAGGACTGGAAAAATGGGGTATAACTGGGTCAAGATGACTAAGAAGGTGACAACAAACATGACGCAGACCAAGGCACTAACCGTGATGGGCTGCTTCACTTAATAACGAGCTGTCTTTGTTTAGTTCACTAGAAAAAGGTCAACTAGAGATGAGATGTTAGTTAGCATGGGCTTTGGGGGTGAAATAATACCCCTGTTCCCTCAGATGGCTGGCTTTCTGACAATAAAGTGTGCATTATAGATTGGATTCCTGTCTCTGTTCAATTGGCTTCTAACAGCGACAGACAGCCTGATCCTGGCATTTTCTGGTTACAATCTGCTTGATCAGAAACCCAGTGGGCTTCTGACCAGCAGCTGAAGTAGAAAAAGCCAGTCTTGGGAGATTGAGCTCTGTACCTTTGGAACCTGATGCTACCTCCAGGTAGATAATGTCAGAATTGACTTGAATTCTCAGACCTCCTGTTGGTGTCTGAGGATTGCTTGTCAGTGTGGGGAGGCCTATTCACAACCTCATTGAAACTGAAGTGCAGGACACCAACAACACAGGTGTTCAGCACCACTAAGGGACCTTCTGGCCAATTACTTTAACTTACTCTTTGGTTTTTTTAGGGAGATTGCTGGAAGGCCGTCAGTTCCAGTTTTGCTTTTCCATGACACCAAATGAGCTACTTGGTGAATGTGGACATTTGGAGGCGAGGAGGAAGGTGCAGCAGGACGCCCTCTGCCGTCTCATAGTGCACATGGCCAGGCATAAGCTTAGGTTCTTCAGTCAGTTCAAATTCACAGCACTCACAGCAGCTCGAAAGATAACGTTGGTGCCTTTCACTTTAAGGAGAGGAAAGTTTCCAGGAATAGTACTGAAAAACCAAGGTTTCTAATGCCTTACCTCCCACCCCCATCCAACCCCTTTCTTGCCCCTCTGGTACCTGTTTTTCTCTTCTCGATTGCTACAACATCAGTGTGTTTTATTCCATAATTATTTACATTTTCCCCAGACTTACCTGATGAGTTTTATGAAAAGGAGCAAAGAATTTTCACAATTTTATATGACTTGACCTGATCACATTCAGACCAAATTCTCAATTTTCAAAAAAAATTAAGAATATGTTCATATAAACCTTAACTTAGTTTGTCCTGATCATTTTTCCAGTAAGAAGTCACAAAAAGAACAATGTCGTCCTGGAGGCATCCATATTTGATAACAAATTACCTTACTAAGGTGTGGGGACAGGGAAAAAGTGAGAGAAATAGAGTGGAGCTGTCAGTTCACCGTTGCAAAATGCAATCAATTCAAATCACCAGACACACCAAGTCAACAGCATCCAGCCAAGACCAAAAAAGGATCAAGTTTCCTTTCAATCTGCCAAGAATAGGTAAAGGAGTAACAGTCTTGGACTATGCACTCCTTAAGTTTGCAACTTTCAACTGGAATCACAAATTGGGAATGCGATATATTTCTGTGTGTGCAACAAAATGATTTATTTTTTAAAATGCATTAGAAATGAGTGTGTTAAAATAAAGAACAGTTCAACCGATCGATTTTAACAGGCTTCATTACAGAATAAACTCCTTTCTGAGGGCATTTGTATGTGATCCAGACATATCCAACCATATACAGGATATTTTCATAGTTCATAGTCCCAAAAGGAATCACCTAAATTGCTACAGTCTCAGAGTCTGTGATGTGCTTAGTGAGTAGAGCAATTACATGCAGTTTCATTTTAGCATAGTCAGTGCTGAGGCTGAAACAGCTCACAGCAACAGCATTAGGTTTCAGATTAGAATTGCATACAGGAAATTAACATCTGTGATTTCAGGATTCCAACCAAGCAAGTTTTTCTTTCTTTCTTTTTCAATTCATTGCATATATATATGTATGTATGTATGTATGTATGTATATTTTACATCATTGTCTACCCCAAGGTTCTTCCAGCACCTTACCACCCATGAAACCATCTTAATCTCTTGTGCCCACCCTTCTCCCGATTTTACTCCATCCCCCTCTCTTAAGCAGGAGATTTTTCTTAAGACATCAGCAAAGAAGATATGTTGCCACTCAGCTGTGTTCTATGTTCCAAATTCAAGTGATGAGCAAGGTTTTCCTAAACCCTTTTATCTTATAGGTCTTAGAGTTCAAAATGATCTAAAACACAGGTATGTACAGCAAAGCTCAAGACTTTCTAATGATCAGGCATCTGATTTCAACAAGGATTCATTAGTAGATTTCAAAACTTATTTTTAACACAGATGGAGAAGTTATATCTCCATCTGGAAATTTCCCATCTGCTCCCATTGTCTCCCTTTACCCAGAGACTCTAATCGTAGAGCAATCGGCAGTAATCACACTAAAAATCAGCAGTAATATAGATCTGTTCTCTTCTTAATACTATAATATTTATAAAATCATAAGCATATAAATTTTACATGAATTGTCATTATTTATTCAGATATAATAGTAATAAAATAGTAAGTAAGCATGTGCTTCATTAAAATGCCCCTATTTTCATTCATTGATAGTTTACTCAAATCCTTATCTGTAAATTTGGCACTTACAGGGTAAATAATATAGCTTTTGCGATATCTTAAATGGAATGACAGGTGGAGAGGATGCTTTCTAGTTGACTATCTTTTTAAACTTCTCCTCCTCCCTCCACCCTTTGCAATTTATTGAAAGCATTGCTCCGTTCCTGGAAACTGATTCAACTTCCTTCACTCCCATTTGTAGGAGAGGGCAACATACATAGTTTAAACATTTTTGGCTCAACCCAAACTCCTTTTTGGAAATGTTTGAGTCCTCTCTTCTTCCTCTCAAAGGAGAAAACAAAAAATAAAGGTGTCTCTCAAACTGTACCTTTTATTTTCTCACTTTAGTCTGCAAGGTCAAAGTAGGCAGTGATCCAGAGAACCAATTCCTGGATATGTCATTTAAAAATTCTATACCA
>PVHY01022090.1:0-22910 GCA_004024945.1 Uropsilus gracilis
CCCCCTAAAATAATTGCTCTTTATCCACAAGATCAGTCTCACACAAACACATAACCGGGATATATAATTGTTGGGTTACAGAAACATGATATAAGTTTATTCTGTAGTCTTGCCATGCCTCACGTGTGAAAATGTATGGGTTGGAAAAGGGTGCACCCTGATTTGGGAAAACCTGAGTCTTCTTTCAATGTGCTAGCTCACCCAGCTGGAAGCATGTCTAACAGTTTTCTTGGTTGACTTAATGAAATGTATACTCACTGGTGACCTACATTCAATAGTTGAGTTGCCAGAATTTCCTGGTTTCATGTAGAAAATGGATTCAAAGAACTAAGGGAGAAAAGAACATGGGCTTATGGAGGCACAGATGTCTGAGCGTATCTTCATATGCCATATGGGGTGTAGATAGCAATCTTTTCATTAAGGTGTTAAGAAATATATTAATAAAAGCAGCACCATTGAGATGGGTCCTGTAGGAAAAGAGAAACTGTTAGAGATTTCAGCAGAAGGAATCTGCGTGGGAACTGGTTACACCAATGTTGAGAGACTGATGAGGAAAATGGGCCAGTCACTGATGTCATTCAGAAATAATCATCCAGGAAGCAGCAACCAGTAATGCAGAAAAAACAGGGAAGAGGTTGGGGTTGTAGATCAAGAAACTTGGTATAAGGGCCCTAGATAGCTGGGGTACAGCCCTCTGAGAAGGGTTGCTGCGCGGTTAGACCTTTCTGGAAGATTAGACCTAGTTCTGGGAGTGTGTAAATACAGAGGTTGAAACCAACTGTTGCAAACCCATTGCTGAGATAGTACTGTCAGGAATAGCAAGAAAACTAAAAAAAAAAAAATTCCTTCTCCCCTTCTCCTATTTCCAATTTCCTTCTCCCCTCCTATTTCCCCTTTTCTGTCTCGAACCCATTATGACAAACCCTAGCAGAAAGTCAACTAGTAGAGCAAAACTCTCATGTGGGGAAATCTAACCCAGCATCGTAAAGCAATATGGAGGAGTGGGTTTGGAACTGAAGGGCAATAGCTTAATTTGCCTCAGTTCTTCTCCTGGAAAGAGCAAACACCTCAATAATAGTGACATCTTGAACTTCCCTGCCTTGCTACCACCAAACAGGGTTTGGTAAGAGTGGCTGAACCTCGGGGAGTGTGTTACCATGCCCCCCCTTCAACACTTCAACCCATGTTGAACCTCAGACCCAATGTTTATGAACACAGCACTCAATGATTATGCTACATGTCTCTAGAAGGTATTTCCAACTAGAAAGTTATTTCTCCACTAGAGAACAGAGCTGTTTTTCATGTAAGTGCAGTAACTTCTTGCTGTCACTGGAAGTACTGAGGTACTCCTGCGAAAATCCCTTCTCTCACTTCCCTTTTTTTTTCTCTCTTCCCTGTCTGCTTCCCCCTTCCCTAGGTGTCTAATCATTGAGAGGCAGGGATTGGCTTCCATGGTTATGTGGGAATTTCTGAAGAGTTTGAAGATTAAAAAATGTAATGCAAAGCTGGGGAGCAGGCAGTGAAAATTGAAAAAAAAAATGTAATGCAGGATCAGAGGCATTTGCAAGATACTTCTAAAAATAACCTAGGACCCTGTAAAAAAAGTCATCATGTTCATCTAACATCTTCCTTAACCCAAAAAGGCTGACAGTATCTGTGTTCTAAGTTCACGTTAACAGTTGGGCAATTCATGGCAAACTGCATAATGAGGATGAAGAAATTTTCATAATGGCCTTAAAGTGATGTGATTATTGAAAAGCTCAGGCCAGAAATATCTATGTCAAATTAATTACACTTTCCTAGTCTTTTTCTTCCTATTGAAATAAAAATGATAATAAGTGAACAACGCTTCTTGGCAAGATATACATCAGGCTTTTTTTTTGAAAATAGTAAGAATTCAACGACTATCAATTATATTTTATATGCTGTGCATAAAAGGGCTCTGCCCATGAAGAACTGTGCAATGTTATTTTTATTTCAATGTCAAGTTCCAAAGAAAAAACACCCAGAAATTGCTGTGCACATTTGCATTTACAGCTTTTATTGCATGACAATGTGGTTTTGAATCCAAATTCCAATGAGTCACATATGTTCTTGCCAGGGGTATTTTCGGGGGAAGGTTTACTTGAAGCTGTATCATATTGGGTCACCTGATTGAAGATGGAAGCTATTTATTGTCAAGGGATCTGAGGGGCATGGACCACTGGGTAACATTCAGATCATAAAAGTAGGCATTTTCTTCTCAACTGCCATTTCTGTTGGCCCCCGACACAATGCAGCATAAGAAAGACGGCCTGTTTCCTACCTAATAATTTCTAAAACATAATTGAAATCAGATCACAGGACACTCAAATAATTGAAGCAGCTGACAAAGATATAAACCCCTATCATGCTCTGTGTCTCCATTGTTGAGAAGAGCAAAAGGATAGAGATTAAAATAGAAAAGCATATTTTGAACATGGAAGAATTATGTTAAAGGAATAGCTAATTTGTTTTCCTCTACAAATCCTGTACGTGGTTCTCTTGGGAAGCCTAATCAATTAAAACCCTACATGCTATGCTACTTGCGAGCGGAATAAGGAATCCATTTCTCATGGTGTTACATGGATGCATCTCATCTTCAGAGCTTTGAAATATAACTTTATCCGGACTACAGTGAATTTGTGTGTCATCTCATCTTTCTGCATTACAGGGAAATCGATTTTATGATTCCTTTCTCATAAATTACCGGTCTGAGGCAGCAAGACTCAGAGATGCTTTTGTTTTATCTTCCCAACTCTCACAGGCTGAGTGCTGCTTGCTTTTTTTATTTTCTGAGCCACATCTAGCTGCTGCAATTCTGGTGTTAGTTCTCAAGTTAAAAATGTGTTTAAAAAAAAACAAAATAAGTCATCTGTGAGACCCAAGACGTGTTCTTGGTTTGTTTGGATCCTCTAGGCTGAAAATTATCCCCAAAGCCTTCAGCACATCACTGGAATGAAACATTTTGTTAAGAATAGAATGCTCACCATGCCAACGAAAGCACATAACATGCGGGCCATTAGGAAACTAACAACCACAAATATTCAAGGATGTCTTTCTTCTCTTCTCACCCTCACCTCCTCAAAGGAGAGCAAAGTATACCAGGGGGTTGTCTGAAATTCTGACAGCCCTATGGAGCCCTACTTCCATGGGAGAATTGCCACCCAACAGTTCCCCCCCACACCTTTGTAACAGTCTGTTGATTCCTTAACATACTGATTAAGCTAAAGAAAAAAGCATAAAATGACAAAGCCTAAAATTCCTTTAATTCCTCAGACTCACCCCATGAGATCAAGGAGCTCTTGGGACCACTTCAAGATGATTTAGGGTAGGAAAGGAAAGGGAAGTCGGATCCCAAGTTCATCTTGCCCCCTTGCAGGTGTGACCTAACCCTGTCAACCCTACTAGTTTAATTTCAGGCATGAATTTCAGGGATGGGTGGAAGTTACGGGGAAAAGCTAGTGGAGGTTTACACAGTCTGTCTCTCCACATGTCCAGCCTTTGGGTTCTGTCTCCCTCAACCTCAGCTGGTTCTCTCTTCATTGGATGTGCAGCCATCTTGGGGCCTGACTCCAGGAAGGGAAGAGAATGTGGCTAAGGAAGCCCTGAGCTAAAAGCAAGGAGAAAGGTGTGGTTCTGCAAGCATCTCGCTGGACGGATCTACACTGCAATATCAGGGTCATTTTTAAACCTTCTTAAATCTTTTGGGCTTAGTATTTCAATTGTCTTTTGCCTCCTCTCTTTACAACTCTGGAAAGAAAACATTTAAACCACAGCATCTTACTGAGAAAATATGGGCACAATGTTTGGGCTGGCGTTCTATACCCATCTGAGAATGAAGGTGAAACAACCCTGGTAAATACAACAGGACACAGAACAGCTCTGCATGGTGTGTGATTGTGTGAGTCAGCACCCTGAACCCTCACCTGACTCACTTCTTGAGAAATCACTGCTACCTGTTTTGCTGCCCATCTTAACACCTGGCTTCTAGGACATTCTCCCCAACTAATTAACTGTCGTTTTGTCTTGAAAAGGCATGGATGATTTCTGCAACATTTTTAGAAATGCTATTATAGTAGAAGAAAATCTCTAATGCAAACAAAGTAAACCATAAGACTAGCGAGCGTAGAGGGAACAGATGGCTCTCCCTGATGAGGGTCGTGGGTGCTGGTAGAACACCTCGAACCCCAGTCTTCTGCAAGCTGGCTCACAGCAACAACTCTCATTGGCTTAAAACCAAGTAAAACCCTTTCCAATTTTTCCATGGTAAATTGCATGTATTTTTAGTTTTTGCCAGTTGCTCTAACAGAATTTCAAACTCAACAATGGTATACTAAATCCCACTGAGATAAAACACTGAATCGGGATGTTTATACCGAGGATCCATGTTGCTAACCGGCCATCTTCTGCAGAGGCAGCTCAGTTCTCCAACACCCGGCCCATACGTTCCCATGTCCCATGTCCCTTCACCTGTCACCCTTGCTATTTCTTTCTGAAACTGTTTTTGAACAACCTTGGCTGGAAAGAATCATGGATAGATGGGATTAATAACAGGCTTTTTTTTCTCTTGTGAGGTGTGCCATTTATGAGGTTTCTTTTAAATTAAGAAACTCTGGCAAACTCTCAAGCAAACTGAATTTGTCTAATTGTCAAAGAAAAATGTTGGTTTTTTTTGTGCTATAAATATATTACGAAGGCTTACCAGGAATCCTTGTTTCCAAGACTCATATAAATATGTCTCCTTTCAGGGAAGTGATAGTTAAAAGAGTGGCTCAGTGGATACATAGGTGGGTCACCCAGGGAGATTTTTTCTGCTCTTCTGATTTCTCCTCCTCTCACTCTGGTCCACTCCTGGGGCCCACTGGTTGCTTGTGCTATAGCTGTTTGTGTTTTGACTTAAGATTCTAGACGTAGCAGCGTCCACAACATTTCCAAATCTGGAACTCAAAGGTTGACATAAATATGTACGACATTTTGTTTAAATTACATTATTTATTTTTAGATAATCCCTCTTAGTCCTGCATGCATTGTTAGCACAAGAATTGGAACGTGATCACAACCTGCTTTGGAGAGCATAGGTACACAGTGTCCACGTGCAGGGCTCCTTCTCGGATGGGCTGAGCATCCCAGGCCTCGGTAACACTGTCAGTAACCTACACAATGCTCGACAGAAAAATTTACCAAATATCCTTTGTTTAATGTAAACAAGGCAGGAGGCAAAACAGAGAATTATGGGAACACAGTTTTACAGGGCCCAGAAATAGAATTATGGATCATGTGTCTCATGGAGCGTCACAATGACATGCATATTTTGTTTCATTGTACAACCCACAATATAATCACCATATAATTGGGGGCTTTCGCACTTTACTGTCACTTCTGCCAATATCTATGAAACTTGACAACTAAATGGCCATTGGTTGTTAACGCAATCATTTATGGAAATGTGTTACCATGAACGATGATGTAATTCCATAATTTGTGCCCTGTAAAATTAAGTGTAACAATCTTTACACTAGCAACAGTGTAAGCAAGCTAAGGATTTTGGTCCTTATGTATATACATTTATATACACATGTACACACGCAGTAATATACAATTAAACCAAAAGCTATGAATCCACTCATAGCTCCCATATTGCACAGACAGATACATTATGAGGACATTACATAATTAGGAGAACTACAATGATAATTGGCTAAGGACAAATTTGAGTTCTAGCAGGTCAAGAATGTGGCTCATTACTAAAAAAAAAAAAAAAAAAAAAAAATCCAGATTACTGTTAGAGTAAATGTTTAAAAAAATGTGCATACCTAACTTAAACCAAGATGAAGCAAGGCTAAGATGCAGTTTGGAAGTTACTATGGCAGTCGACTGTTAGGGTGTTTATTTTCCACCCAGCATTGTATGCATTTTAGTCACTGTTTTGTAAGTACTGAATAATACACATATTCAGCTTCCAAGAGACCATCAGAAAAAGACTTACCAGTCAAAGTATACAGTATTTCCCTCACAAATCCAACTCACTGGCTCTAGGTCTAAACTAAATTTGGGGAGAAAAAAAACTCAGAGGAGAAACAAATCATTCCTTAAGCTTTAGCAGACTGCAAACCAAAGTCATTATAATAACTTAGAAAAACTGTTTTAAGAAGCAGCACACACACACATACATACATTTAAGAGTTAAAGCTTTTCTGATCTTGGTTTTATGGATTAGCTATAAGGTCCCATTGTGAAATCAAGGATCAAACAGTATTTGGTTCATGAGGTAACATCATTGCTATTACACCCACTGAAGCATAAAGAAATACCAGTCCTTCTTAGCGCCTACAAACACACCTACATCACCGCCTTGGTGCTGCATGTTCCTTGTCTGGTCAATAAATAGAGTAAACGGAACAATGTTTTCTCATCAGTAAAAATCATTTCAGGAAAAGTAATTCACAAAGTTATCTCCCACTTTTGTTTTTTTCATTGTTTTGCTTACTACATTGCGAGAGAACAAACAGATTTGCATTAAATTAGAGCTTTCATCTTTTTGCTTTCTTAAGTGGTAAACATTCTAGCGCCAAAAGCATTGATTCTTCTGATATTCTGTTCTCAATAAATAGCAAAACTAACTATAAAATAAATCAAACAACTGGCACATTGGGATTAGCAGTAGGTGTCTAATGCCTCTGGGCACCTGCCACCGCCACCCGATGGAGTTTGACAGCTCAACTATATGGAACAGCTCCCCGGGGAGGGGCAGGGCAGTCCCTTTCCAGAGGGGAGGTTGGATGACCTGCTCCCCTGAACACCAGTACATGGGAAAACAGAAAAAAGTGCTGCTGCTTAACATTTCAACTAAGAAGGAACACAAGGGAGGGGAGGGGGGAGGGGAAGGAAGGGGAAGGGGAGGGGAGGGGTGTGGGGGAGGGAAAGGAGGACAGGACGGTTCAAAGCACTGTGAGTGGTAAGCACCACTCAGGGAGGAACAGAAAGGGAACCAGGGGACTAGCAAACTCCATTTCATAAATCAAGTATGAGCATGCTGTGCACTGCACGGCCTTGCCGGGAGGCCCCACACGCTCCCACACAGTGACCCACTCACATACACTCCATCTACCCTGACTCTTGAACATGTAAACAGGGCAGACTGGTTAGTCTGTTTTTAGATTTCTTCAGGATCGTTAAAAACAAAAGACTGAACAAAATGGGGGAAAATGTAAACATGCAGGAGGCGCTGGCAGGAGGCACTGATTGCTGCCTGAGAGGCATCGGTTGTCTCCCCTGCCAAGGTGCCACCCTTGCACTCAGAAGGTAAACCAAATTCTAAGACAAGCTCGCAGAGCAATTTTCAGAGAGGGAGATGGCTGGGGCCAAAAAAAGATTCTCAACCTAATACAATATCCATTAACTTAAAAAAGACTTTTTTGCCAACAGGATCAAATGGTGAGCACGGATTCAGTATTGTTGCAAAAATGACACAGTTTAAACTAGGACCCAGACATGAAAATCAATCACTAAATGGTCATGTGCACAGAAGAGTAAAAGAAGAATGTTTCTTTAAAAATATATATATTACTCAAGAATATCTTTATCATATTAAATTGTTATTCTTAGAAAAGCTGAAGAAAGTTAATGGTGCTCTACATATGTGTATCTCCTATTATTAACTCACTCATTGGATGGTTCCTGAATTGTATTTTTTTTTCTCTTATGTAGTTTTTTTCCATAGTTTGCTTGATAAGAATTCTGACCTTAAAAAGTTATAAAATTTAGTTTTTTTGTGGTTTTTTTTTGTGGTTTTTTTTTTTTTTTTTGTTACCTATTAATTGAAAAGAATATAAGCACTTGTGTCCCAGAGATGTCAAAATGCCTTGTTGCTTCAAAGGATATTCAAATAACAGAAATACTGAAGACATGACAGGAGAAGTTTTGCAATTTTTCACACAGTCACTAGAAATGCTTAGCGCCTGAGGTGCCTCTGATTGTGTCCTGGGTTCGAGGAGGCGAGCGTCACACCTGGAACCATTCTGAGAAAAGCCAATGGAAACTCTAGCCAACATTTACCAAGAGAGTCCACTCGGCGAGTTCTGAATGGTTCTGTCCAATTTACAGCCACACACCATCTACAAATTCTTTGCATCCTGTTGGTGGGATGGAGCTGAGCTTTGGGATGATATGCACACACAATAGTCCTGTCCCTTCAGCATGTCCCTGACAAGAAGCTGCTTACGGCGAGGAGGAAGCGTGGTATTTCACAAACGCGATGGCAGCCAGCTCCTTACAGAACTCCTCTAACACGATCACACCCTCCAGCAACGTGATGTGGTCGATACTGGTGAGGGAAAGCAGGCAATAAATCAGCTCAAGACATCAGCGGGCCATCGAGTTGGGGGGAAATTTGTTGACTGAAAAACATGTAAAACACTGGACTTACATGGGGCCTTCGGGCTCCAAACCAAGTAATCGCTTTCTCACTAATAGAAGCTTAGGAGTAAAGTCTTGAATACGCTGGATTCGAACCATCAGGTCTCCGACAACCTGTATCGTAAAGACAAAAGCAAGTCAGTTTCTAGAATCAACTCCACTGGGGTTTTCAGGAATAAAAGGTCCTCCATTTCCCATTACTAAATCAAGAATGTCCTTCACTATACGTTAATAGCTCTCACCAGTGAACCTTTCACTGTTCACGCAACTACCTCTGAAGAAGGACTCCTATCTATGCTGTAACAATCAAAGTTACCTATAGCACCTCAAAGAAAGTTTTCTTTTAGCCTCTATTTCCTGTAGTAAAATAATTACTTCTGAAAAGCTGTGCTACCAGATCTCTCATTATGGGACACCAATTATGCACAGTGAGATGTTAGCTGACAGATTTATCATACTGGAGAACACAGCCAAACTAGTAACTCACCCTGACGATTACAGAGAAGAGAGATCTGCAGCCAGCAGCGAGGTTCACATACGGATCCAAAAGGTACTCGTGGATGTGTGGATGAGGGAAGAGAGAGAGTCTCGATAACACCGAGGTGACTTGTAAATTTACGTCATATGGCTATGGGGGGTGAAGAACAAAGAGACATCTGACATCACTTAAAAATAGATGTATCTGAGCACTTTATTTACCCCTTCAGTTAATCCATTCAAAAATCTACCATCTTATTCCTTCTCTCCACAGGCCCTTCTACAGTGACACTAAATCAGCTCTCACCACCATAAAGTGCTTATAGCAGGGGCCTGAAAATTTAAAAAAAAAAAAAAAGCAAAGAAACATATTTTAAAAACCCAAATACATAACAAAGTCAGAAAATCTGTTTTATGTAGACTTTTAGATAATGAAATAGATAATGAGAGGCTATCAAAAAAACCCACCAAAGTGTCATGTGCGATATTATAAACAGCAATGGGCAGTCAGTAAAAGACCAAAATAAATAAAAAGTATTAAAATCCCTTCAAATATAGTAGCCTGCATTTTAGACATGTCATTCTTTGTCTCTTCGATTATTCCACCATGACCCAAAGTGTGAGGCTTCATGGACAGAATGAAAATGCCTGAGTGTAGAAATACTTCCAGATGCCTCAAAGGAAAGGAGGAGATTCAGAGCAGCGACAGCAGATGCCGCCCTATGCATTTCCTGCAAGGGCATTTACCAACTCTTCCGAAATAATGTCCTATCTCTGTGCGTTCCTCATACACTTTTTCATATGTTGGTTCACAACTGAATTCTAGTTTCTAATTTTCAATCTATTTACCCTCCATAGAAAGTAGGTCAGAGATGCCTTCTGGATTATGCCAAAAACAAAGCCAAAGGTGGATTTATAGCAAAAGCCTTGCTAGTATCCTGCCCACGACTTCAAAGAGAAACTCCTTCCAGTTTTCTTCTTGGAAGCAGCCAAAGGAAACTTGAGTGGCAGCAACAAAACTGACTTCAGTGAAAAGCTGATAAGAAGCTGGGGTGACTGGCCGAGTGGGGAACACGTGTTGCCACATGGGGAAGAGAAAGGGGGTTCAGGACCAAGATGAAATTTTTTTTTTTTTGACCAAGGTGAAAATTAACACTGGGATCTGAATAATGTCCTCCATTCACTCACCAGGCAGCAGTCCAACCAAGGTTTGATGACAACGAACACCAACTAAGGAGTGAGCATCAGTGTTCGGGGGCAAGAGAGGCGCCTGAGCATATAGCTCAGACGTGGTCAGAGGTACTGACCTATAAACAAAATCCAAATCCTGCGCTCTCATCCCAATTTCAGTCTGCTTCATGTACCACCTCTAGATCTGGGAACAGAGATTTTTTTTCTGAGAAGAGCAACTACCTCAGAGTTATCCTTATGCAGAATCTAGTCTCAGGTAAGACATAGGAAAAGAAGTGGGTCTCCCTATTCAAGGAAGGTTTGGGGAGTATATTTTCCTCCTTGATAACATCTGTAAAGAAACAGCCTCCTTCAAGACTCACAATAAATAAAAATTCACACTAAACTGTATTTTAGGCAAAAAGGGAACTTTTCCCAAAACTTTAAGAATGCATTTAGCCAAAAAAAAAAAAAAAGTTGACAACATTATCTGAAGTACAACGTATGTATAGTAGTGTCTGTGGCTCCATTTCAGGGAGGTCACAAAACTCTACCATTTATAGGTGCTAAAATAAATAGGCCAATGAAATTTGGCTCTAAATAAGCATATGATGCCACTTTAACCTTCTATTTTCTCTACATGGCATTACTTTGGTTTTTAGCTTTATTAGAACAAAAATCTGTCTTTGGTTGCTTAAAAGGTTACGGCTGTCACAGATTCATTCATTCATTAATTCTTCTCCTCTCCCTCTCCCTCTTCCTCCCTTCCTCCTTCCCTCCTTTGAGGTGACACTGGTTGACAACACCTCTCCAGGTAATGTTAGCACATCACACGCAGCATTGGGGCGTCCACAGTCTTCCACCACAGCACAGGCTATTTCTTAATGTTGTGAAAATGAAAACAAATGTCAGCTAACCAGATACTTTTCCTCCATACCCATGGATGGTCTCATAGTGATAATAACCTTTAAACAAGTTGGCCTTTTGGAGTGGTTGCTGAGGTACATTTTCTTTTCTTTTCTTGATCGATACTTTTATTAAAAATATAGACTAACGATACTGTGCTTAACTGTCATTGTGGTTGTGTGCTGGGTTCTATAAAGCATAATTCTAAGAAACTCCAACTCTTCTTTTACTTCAGACGGAAGTAAAAAGGTAAACAGAAATGACTGATAAGACAGTTCCATTGCAAACTTAATTGTCTTATAATCGAAACTTACTAGAAAATGGAGTTTGATATTATAATCACACCAACTTTCATGGGGATTGCATATCACTGCTTAAGGATATACTATGACCACAGAAAAAAATCTCTTCCGACTCCCCAAATAGTTTCCTTTTAGTTATGAAGAAGATCAGTTACCAGACTCCAACTTGTTCTTAAGTAGAATCTTTATGTCCATTCAGTCAGTCTCTCACATTTTTCTGGGCCTACTCATTTGCAGAGAGGGGTAGAAACTGTAACCAGGCTCTTCGTATCATACATTCACATGTGATGGACCAATCGTCACCTGCTGTCCAAATCTCTTTATGATAAAAAGGAGTGACTCGCAGAAGAACCACACAGATGAGGAAGTTCCGTATGGAGATCACATCCTCACGCATCTCCCGTTTCATCTCCTCCAGGTCCAGCTTTGGCGCAAGGCCCTTGATTCAGAACATCGCAGCTCTACCTCACGGCCTTCCAGCCGCCACACTCACTTCTGCACAACCACTGCACGCGTGGAATTCCAGCCCCACGTTGATGTAAGTTTTCTCTCTGCTATTTTGAACCCCTGTGTTTCGGATGTTATTCCATATTTACATGCAATGGAAGCTAACCAGATTTTCCAGACATGCTAAATGATCCTGGCCCATTTTTACTGCATACAAGGTCCAAATTTCAGGAAAATAAGGACTGAGTTAAAAAGCCTATTTTGTTGCCAGCAAATTTAGTCTCAGTCCAACTAAAAGCCTAAACATAGACAGTAAGATCCAAGTCAAATTTTCACAAATCTCAACAACTTGGTCATCTCTAAAACTTCCCATGATACTTGCATTATACAAAATTGTGTGTTTATAAGCAGTTTAGCCTTAAAATTTGTAAGTAGCTTAAGCAGGTGGTAAGGCGAAATACTATCAACCTTATTTTTACAAGAAAACATGACCAGTGGCAAAATTGGCTGTCCAAGGTCAAAGTCCTCTTGTCAGGATGTGGGCGAGAAGGAGAGTCGCCCTACATTGCTCTATGGGTCAGAACATATTCCTATCCTTTAAAAATCTTGTTACAAGTCATACCACTTGTGTCATTAGGTTTTTAAAAAATTAAAATTTGTGACAACACAATCAAGTCATGAACTACATGCGCAGGAATGAGCTTCTTTATTAATGATCCCCAGCAAATGTTTAATCCAGCCTGGTCACTGTGACCCTGGTGTGGAGCTGCACTAAGAAAATACAAGCAAACATCATCCTTGGCAAAAAACGTTTACCAAAAAGAAAAAAAGAAAAGAAACTAAGTCAGGTCTGCTGAGCACACTAGGACTCATGATTATCTTTGAGATCTGATTATAAATGTTCTTACCAAAAAAGGCTTGGAAAACCAAGGCTTTTCAAGACAAAAGTTTTGAGGGCTGGGCCCCACAACTCATGAGCTGCTGTGTACCTCGCTTATAAATCAAGGCTAGAAATCTGTCTTATCCACTGGCCACCATCGTTGGGAGGAAGATCAAAACACTATCTGTGATTAGGTCTACATTGTCCACTCCTGCACGGCCACAGAGGAAATAACAATAACCGAAGCCTTTCTGGATAGCCTGTCTTCAGCACACCCCTTGCTGCCAGAAGTCTACCAACTACAGGGCAAAGTGCTCAAGTACGAGGACAATTCCAAGAGAACCTTTCCAGCTTAGAAATGACTTTAAAAGTTTAGACTCTATCAGAGCTTTTGATGAAAATTTCCAGAGAATACCGGCTGGACACTGATATTACAAAGGTAGTTTAATCAGATTAAAGCTAAACCTAGCAGGTACAAGTGAGCGCACGCGCACACACACCCACACACACACACCCACCTCCCCCTGAAATGACGAACCCTGGCCACCCAGGAGGTTTGCACCTCCAGGATGCATAGCTCCTAAGACCTACAACAGCTGGATCGAAAGCCACTGCTGTTCAACTCAAAAGGCAATTAAGTCAGCAAGCATGAAGCACCGACACACAGCACGTGCTGTTAGAGGTGCAGTCAGGTGGCCTCAGAAACAGCAGCGTCTGAAGGCGGCCCTACTGAAATACTTTTTTAAAAATCACTGTTTAATGCTTATTATCCGAGAATAATAGTCTGTGTCCAAATTTATGATGAACTGAGTTAGCATGTCACCATCATTATTTACTAAGGGTAACAATGGCCCCCAACACTGCACATGAGTCAGAGGCCCTGGGTTTTCTGGAAGACAACTGGCTTATGAGTTTACCCTCTGAGCACTCTTGGTACTCACAAAAATATTTACCCAAAATGCTTAAAAACAAAAAACAAAAACAAGGACCTGACTAAACTTAAGTCCAAGGCCGAGCACGGTGGTGCGTGTGTGTAAACGGCAGCCTAGCAAGCTGTGGTAGGGACCAGGGATCACGGTTCAAGTCCCGCTGGGGGCACGTAGTGAGACCTAATTCCAAAAAAACAGCTGGGCATGGTGGCGCACACCTGTAATCCCAGCTACCTGGGAAGCTGAGGCTGGGGATTGCTAGAGTCCGCGGTACCCCAGGCAACGTGAACCTGCGGTTCCCCAGGCAAAAGTAGCGAGACCTAGTCTCAAAAAAAACGAAAAACAAAAAACAAACAAAAAAAACCCCAAAAAACTAGTTAATTAGTTAATTAACTCCAAATTGGTCACTCGATCTCCATGCAGATGCGAGTGTGGCACGCGGGATGCAGCCCTTCAGAGCCCCGTCCTCATGGCGCTCAGCTGTAGCCAGACCAGGAGACTCCAGCCTCCCCCAGCCCCAGCTCATGGCTGCTGAGTCAGCAAGCTGCACATCACTGCGTGATGGGGAAGGCTGACACCTGTCCCCTTGAGAGCAAGGAGTCTTTTTCATTTCCTGCCCCCTAGGAAAAGAACATCACCCCCCAGGACTTTGTCAAAAAAATCAGCCTCCTCCGAGGCTGCTTGGTGACATCAGGAGGCCAGAGTGCTCAAGATCCCAGTGAAAATCACATGGAAGGTCTCGGGAACCAGAGCGAACAAGTCTTCCTCTCTTGGTGTCTGTATGAACAGCACTAGTCAAAAGACCTTCCAAGCTGGGTGTGGTGGCCACGCCTATATCCCAAGCGCTGGGAGGCAAGAGGCCTGGGATCATTTGAGTATGCAGGTTTGAGACTACCCAGAGCAACATAGTGAGACCTGGTCTCAAAAAAGCAGTCGGGCATGGTGGCGCACGCCTGTAATCCCAGTACTGGGGAGGCTGAGGCAGGGGATTGCTTGAGTCCGCGGGTTCAGGACTACCCCGGGCAACACAGCGAAACCTATCTCAAAAAAAAAAAAAAGACCTTCCAAGTCAGTCAAGGTAGGAAAGCCCTCCAGTCACCAGCAGAAAGCGCTAAGGTCACGAAGTCAATGACCCGTCAGAAGTAACACAGGCCGGGCTGGGACAGCCGTCCAACCGAATAAATGCTTTTCATGTGGTGAGCGCTCGGAAACCTACCGGAAGCTGACGGTCACTTTTACAAAGGAGGCACCTAGTGGGAAAACTAGGAAAACAACAGAACGACTTTGCTGAAACCCCAGCTGAAGCCAGAGTGAATGGTCACAAAAAGATGAAAATGAATACTTTGAAACTTCTTACCTGATCGAGAATTCTTCCCATTCTGTCAAATAAAACTTTCAAGAAATGGCCCTCAAAGAAGGCTGCTTCTAGATTGCACCTCTCCAAGGCTTTCGGAGACCCAGGCCACTCCCATCGTAGGCAGATAGCACAGTAGTCCCGGAACTGGGGGCGGGAGGGGGAAGGGGGGACACGGCAACATTTGAACCATTAAGGAGGAACTGACACAAAACGAATTCCGATGAAACAGAAATGATTTCCCACCCCAAATCAGCCTGAAAGCTGAATGTTGGCAGCCTGGGAGGTGTCAACAGTGGGAGGAAGAGATGACTCAGGTAATGGCCTAAGCAGAGGCACCTGGAAAGATCGCTGTCAGGGACCAACGTGTGGATGAAAAAACAGGCAGAGTAACTTGACCAAAGTCTCCCTCCAAAGGAAAGTTTTAGGCGCTTAGGCAATTAGTGCAAATCCTCCAAAAGAAAGCACCTAAGCACTTTTCTTTAGGGGAATTCAGCCTCTAAGTATTTTCATCACAGACGTAGAGACTACTGAGAAAGGCAAGTCCGTCTATTCTGAAAGGTTCCAAGGGGATGGATGAGCAAAGGCACGGCTCAGAAGGGGAGCCCGAAGTCCCTGCCGCCTAAGTGGCCGGGGCAGGCGGTCTCGAGAGCGAAAGTGGCGCTACTCAAAGCGTGGCCCCAGGACCAGCACTGGCCCCCAGGCTGACAGGACCACACGGGGTGGCACAGAATCAGGGAGGAGGCATTTAGAAATGCTTCCCGCAGTTCAGTTCAGTACATTTTATGGATCTGACAAGACAACTGGGGTTCGAGTTTCTGGTTTCCTCCCCACGTCTCTGATAATTCATTTTCACTGCCTTTTACCAAAGGGTGGGTCTGTGAAATAGGCAATAGCGAGAGGCTGGCCTTTCACTGCACAGAGTTTACCTGCAGTTACACAATATGAAACACCAATTTCAGGTTTTAAAAGAAAAGCATATTTAAGGCTATTAAAAGTGAATTTCTTCAGGGACTTTTCAGATGTTAAAGTATTAACTTTCAGTCATTTTCTTTGTAGAGCCATGCCCCAATTTTTAGTGCAGCATCTTTTCAGGAACATGTTTGCAATTCTGACCTAAGAGTAACAGTTTCCAATTTTCTGGTTTTGCTTGTCTTCTAATATTTCTAAAATGACCAATACTAGTATCTGTAGTCAGAAAATCAGAAATCAAAGAGAAACTTTACAGAAAGAAGAAAAAAAACATGGTCTACAAAGTCCTCTGGTACTACTGAGATTAGAATTACTCATACTGCCTCTACTGTCAAATAAAAATATTAGCTACCCCATTTCACAAGTTATTCATGGCAGAGTGTAGATCTGAATCTAGGTTTGATGCATTGTGAATTATGGGCATTTGCAAATTACTATGTGGAAAGCATACTTCAATTCAAAGTATCTGAAAAATTAAAGGCGTATTTTTCTGATTTCAGACATCCTAAAATTTGGAATTTTATAAATGCCAAAGAGGAAAGAAGGTTGAGAGGCACTCAATCCAGTAACTAAGAGGAGACCTCAGAGGAAGCAATTTCAGAGGAACAGAAAGTGAGAAGGCCAGGGATGAAGGAAGGACCGAGCTTGTGACAGAAAATCAACTCCTGCAACTCAGGGCTTGTGTCAACAGCGGTGGTGGAAAGGGGAAGGGTAATAGCTAGAAAACCAAGCGCAAGGTGGGAGGCAGCTGGGAGCAATAAAAATCTCACTAGAAAGGTCTGAGGGGAGCTATGATTTCACATACATTTAAAAAATGCATTAAGAAAAAGTGAATAAAAGTAGAAAGGATATGGGTGAGGAGGAGTGGGAGGGAGAGAAGAGAGCAAGTCTATGGAATCTTGCAGGAGAGACACACTGCCTGGTCACTTGCAGAAAGTTCAAGTGGTGAGCATAGAGGTGAGGTCTTGCAGAGAAGGGGGTGCCATTGGAGAAACGCTGGGGCGATGGGACCCAGCGTGTGTGCGTCCACGTGAGATTTCATTCACTTTGCCTACCTGCTTATGAGCATCTCGGAGGTAGGTGTCATAGCCGGTGCCTTCAACGTGGTAGGATGATTTAGCCTCATCAGGTACCAGACAGAGAAAACTTAAATGAAAAAAAGACACATTCTCACAATTCAGTATCTTTCTATGTCTTAAAACACCCAGCCATGTATCACTTTAGTTGAGCGCTAGTGCAAATGGGAAAGGGAAACTGAAAATAAAACTGAAAAACAGAACTAGATGGTCTTCAGTTCTTAGCTTGAATCACTCCTACATGTCAGAGAATAGAAAAATATAACTAGATGGTCTTCAGTTCTTAGCTTGAATCACTCCTACATGTCAGAGAATAAATATTACTTCGTTACTCTATTAAAGGTCTTATTTTTTTTTTAATTTACTCTTTCTATGTAAAGTAGAAGCAAGCCTATGAAAACGCTGTTCTCTTTACATTGCAACACAGTGACAGATCATCCTATATTTGCTCATCTCAGGAAACTGACTTTAAGTGACCAAACTTAGATTTTTTTTTTTTTTTTTGTATGTCCGGGAGTGGCATCTTGAGCCACATCCTAAGATCAGAGCTCTAATGTCGCCCACCAGCACCAGGCACACCAGTGACAGCACCGCAGAAGAAGACAATTGACACAGAAAGGGCACTTTGGGGGAAAATGGGAACAAAACTAGTAAGAGGGTTCTGTGCAGCACGCACAGGCCTTATCTAGTCAGTTATCTGCAGTTCCTTAGAGGAACAAAAAGTCGCAAATGTTGAGGGTTTATCTAAACAATGCCACTCGTTTTTATTTCTACTGCAGATTCTGCCTTCTTCTCTTAGCAGGGACTGCTGCCTCTAGGTGCTACATAACCCTGACAAAGAACGGACACAATCTTCAGATGAAAGGGAAATCTGAGTTAGTCCTCTATCTCTGTAACAATCTAAGAGCAGAGCTATTATAGCTTATAGAAACAAGTAAGAGGTCTAAGACACATTTCTATAGTGACTCACCTATTTACAATTTTATGGACTTCGGTTTTCCCATCACTTTTGGGGTGGTCGGGAGTAGCAAGGGGTGAAGAGCTAAGCCACTCTGGGTTTGACAAGGTGTTCTCTGGTGAAATGTCAGTAAATAACGGATCTTCCTCCAGATCGCTACGTTTCATTCAATGATGTAGAAGAAAAAAACAAGTTTATATTTTCTAAATTAAAGAGTCTATGTTCTGAGAAAACATGACTGAACCTTGCTAATAAAGGAACAGAGGGATAACTTCTATCTTATAGGTTAATGCACATTACACTGACATGAAGCATAGGATTTGATTTAGGACTAGAGGATTACAAGTATCATTTGTCATTTAAAGGAATGGACATCTAAATTTTATTTGGGGGAAAAATAAAAACTTTTAAAATCGTAGAGGCTTCTTGCCAGGTATAAGCTGGAGAAGAGGGAAGAAACACAGTTCTACAGGGAATGCTAAGCCCACCAGACCCGTGGAGACTTACAGCGCCCCGGCTATCAGTCCATTCTCCACCACGTCCTTATCTTCCGGGCACACAGGTTTATATTCGGTATAATTTCTTTCTTCAAGATTTCTTAGGACTAAGTTATAAAGAATGTGCTCATTCGGTTTTTGTAAAAGATGCTCAAACATTCTTAATGTCATTATGCTTATCTGAAACCAAAAAATGATAAAGGCTAACTGAAAAATATCTTTAAATACACTGTCCCTCTTGCCACCTATAAACCATGCTTTCACACGTTTAAAACCACATTACACAAAGGGGCTATATTCAAAACAGCACAAGCATGTTAGAATCAGGATTCCAGAGACCCTCATCCAAGTGTCCATCAGGCTGCAGCGTACCTCATCTGATATGTGGTCGCAGTGTTCAATCAGCCTATGTCTTAATGGGTGTCTGCTCATTTCTGCCAGGGTTTCCGGTTCCCGCTGCTCCCCAAGGATGAAATACACCATTTCTTGAAGCAAAACGTCAGAGGTTACTTGCCGAACAATGCGATGAAGCAGAGCCGTGGATGTCAGAATACCCATTTCAGAACTGAGCAGAAATAGCAGTTATTTAGTGGGCAAAAATAATACAAACTCTTTCTTTTTTTTTTTTTTAAAGTCAAGAAGTTACTCACGTTTGCATTAACTGAGGCTCCATGACACCAACAAAAAACCTTTCATGAACAGCTTTGGCAAGAGCAACAGCAGTAGTCTAGAACATAAACACCATTGATTGTTCAATGGAAAAGATTAAATGACAACATCAATTTGCAATTCCATTGGCTTGAGATAAGACAAACTTATCCTACCATCACTTTGATGGCAAATCTAGATTAGGTGTCAGCTATCAGGATTTTAACATTTATATAAATTTCCAAGACTATAAACAGCATAAAAATTATTCTCCCACTGCCCAAAGAGGAGAGATGGAGAGCAATGTCACCTTGTGAAGTGCTGCACTATAACAAATAAAGGTAAGGACAAGACTTCAGCTATACTTGAAACATCACAAGCATATTAAAATCAGTATTGCAAAGACTCTATCCATGTATAAGTCAGGTTGTAGGTACCTCATCAGATATGTGATCCTAATGTTCAATTAACCTATGTCTTAAAGGCAGGGGTGTTACCATGAACTCTGTCTCTCTTTCCTACCCTTGCTCCCATACACAAAGGAACATTCTCTTGCTTATTTGGTTTTACTTATTTGTAACTAAGCTATCCTAAGTTGATTAAAATATATTTGGGCACACAAGACTCAAACTGTTCTTAACAGGTATTTACATTTTTTGACTGTCCATAAGCAACAAAAATATCCAAACCTTTTGTGCTTCCTTTATGAGCTGATCACAATAATCAAACCAGGAAAGAAATGAAATTAAGGCTCGTTTTCCTGGAAAGGCCGAAGCATCTTCTTTGTGACTATATGAATCCAAGCTGTAGGACAGAGAGGAAATGCGAAGTCCACGGTCACCTAAGAGCACTGACCCAGTTCAGTACATACAGAAAAATAAGGGCCCGTGAATGAGCTCACAGTGTGATATATTTATAGAGGCAATGCAGAGTGACAGTCAGGAGACAGAAACGTCAAGGATAAAACTTTTCAAATGAGAGTTGTAATCAATTTTCTCATCAAGTAGCGAGAGAGAGAGAGAGAGAGAGAGAGAGAGAGCAGAATAGAGCTACAGGAGGAAAACCATTTAGTGAGCGCCTACTGATTCCTCCATAAATCTGCCCAAGTATCAGGAGTGAAAAGTAAGAGGTTCTCCGCTGCTAGGGTGGTCATTTAAAAAGAATGACCAGTCTATGTTGATTTTTGCCTTAAAATTACAATCCAGGGGTGATGCTAACAAGTGGGGCTGCCTTGTAGATGTTGACAGAAGATAGGGTGAAAAACAAGACAAGTAAAAAAGAGCAGTTAAAAGATACAAAGACCATTCATAGGTTATCATGTCAAAATAGCAGATATTTGCAGGTGGTATGATTGGGGGTGATTTATTTATGCTGCTTTATACTTCTAAGCAATGTATGTATGTTCCTGATAATCCTGTTTTCCTATGAGAATGGGGGAAATCCTCAAAGATAACAGAAGGGTTGAGGAAGAATGAGATAGAAGAGATTCTACCTAGGCAGATGATGAAATCAAGACTGTTGGAGGGGCTGTGGGATTTGAAGAGTGCTGCTTTTAGGTTTTTTGTTTTAAGTAAGCATATGAAAGTGTTGGCCTTTAATGTAAGCCCTTAAAAACTGATTACTACAATGGACAAAGGGAAAACAGCTTAACTATAAATAGCTGGATTGTTCCCATGTAAATTTATTCCCAGTAGTTGATTTTTAAAAATACTAAAAATAGGCCTCCAAATATATTCCCATTTCGTGATCAGCAATGTCACATTTTTCAAAATGAGACATTTCTCTTATTACAAAATAGGATGTAAAAGTGCAGGTGCGAACCCAAATGCCCCAAAACAGATGAACATGCCCGAAAGTTGTGGTCTATGTACACAATGAGATATTATTCATCAATCAAAAAAGACAAACTTATTTTTCAAAATTTGCAGCAACATGAGGGCGCTAGAAGGAATCATGCTAGCGGAAATAAGCCAGAAAGGAAAAGAGGAATACTGGATGGAGGGATAGAGGGAGAAAACAAACAAACGGGTAAGAATAATTTTAAACTATCAACAGAACTGAAGCATAGTGCAAGAGAGGGGGAGGAGGGCAAAATCAGGGGGAGGCATGGGCACAAGAGATTAAGACGGTTCACAGGTGTTAAGGTGGTGGGAAAACCTTGAGGTAGACAATGATGTAAAATATAGATGTACATATGTACAATTAATTTGAAAAAAAAAAAAAAAGGGCTATTAAAAAAAAAGTGTAGGTGCGAGAAGTCACTTTTCTGGGAAAATACAAAGAACAGCCCTTACCCCCAGTTAATGGCTTCCACCGTCTCAATGTCCAGCGGGTCCACTGTCTGAGGTAGCGCCTTGTACAGGGAGGCAAGCCTGTCGGTCAGCAGCTCGCACAGGCAGGTGCTCTGCGTGAGGCACTTGGCGGCCGCCGGCTCCGGCAGACTGGCCAGCAGCATCAGGCCCTCGCAGGCCTTCACAGCGATCCGGCCGTCCTGGGGGGAAAGCCACAGTCCCTCAGCGGGTGGGTGAGACACACACCCAGGTGTCCGGGGGACTTCAGCTCAGAAAGACGATTCCCACTAGAGGAAGGACCGCTTTCTTTCTCTAGTTTAGATACAGTGGACGCGCCATGGGGGTGTGTGTGGCGGGGGGGGAGGGGGCAGAGGTGTCAAGACCACTCACTGGACTTCGGGTGAGATTCAACAAAGAATTCACTAAGTTGTAATCCTGGTTTGGACGAACCACGGTGGCCTCCGGCAGGGAAGCGACACTAAGGTTATCCAAGCTGGCGGGCAGGTCCTCGAGCTGCTGGGGGGGCTCGTCCTCTGGCCCTGCCGGCTCGGGGCCGGCCGCGCCCGGTGGCTCCTCGGGCTGACAGGGCTGTCCCGGGTCAGTGGGTGAGGAGTCCTGACCTTTCGCTGTGTCTTCTGGAATTACACTCGGTGCTACTCTGGGGACGAACGATTTCAACTTATTCTGAAAAGAAACAGGTATGTTAGGAACGTCACATCCAATGCTTTAAACAACAGAAATCCTATCTTACACAGAAATCCTATCTTACTGTTTTTCCCTCTAATGAACATTTTTCCCTCGGAAGTACGACAAATGGAAACACAGAGATGTTAACAAATTGTGTTTTAGATCCTCTGAAGGTCCCGGGCACTGCAAACACTCTTCGCACTGACTACACACCATTTTGCACGGACCAGGAAGAGTGACTTAGACGGAAGGGAGACAAAATGATTTCTTTAAAACCAAAAAACAAAAAGATTTTTTTTTCTAAAATATTCCTAAATGATTTCCTTAAGGGGTAAAAAAAAAAATCAATGAGAGCAGGAAGTATGTAAATACTACTTCCTAATTTAAGCTGAAGGTGACATCCAAACTGTTAACTGCGTTAGGTGACTACAGCTGCTACGGACCGGCCGGGCGAAGGCGCAGGCCGGAGGACCAGGGCTCAGCTGGGCAGGAAAGACACAGGGCCGGCGAAAATGGCGAAGGCGAACAGACGCACACACTCAAGGGGTGGTGAATCTGCTGCGATTTATTTGAGATTTTTATGGATATATATAGTATTTTTGGCAATCAGCATTCTATGAGTATATGCAATTAACATATTAACAGATTATAGATTTTTCCTAGGTGTATCTAACAATATAGCTTTTCCTAAAGCAATTCCTTACTTTGCCACTGAGAATTAACACATCAACTTAAGTATTTTAACTAACAATATAACTTCCTAAAAAGTATTCAGAAGCAACCTTTTACTTTGCCACTGAGAATTAACATTTTAACTTAAGCATTTGTATCTTAACAATATAGGCTTCCCAAAATAGCCTACAACAATCTATTGCTTTGT
>PVHY01022091.1:0-22902 GCA_004024945.1 Uropsilus gracilis
TAAAACCTGCATTATCAAAATAAAAGAATAACCCAAAAATAAAGATGTTTTAAAAAGTCTATTTAAAAAAAATAAATATTTTAAGTGGTCGCTATGATGTTACAGTTTTGGTAGGACAAGCAGTTTATATTAATTAGTGTGCTGTCAATTGCATTTACTCCTGCTTAAAGACATGAGTGGTGCAGTACAGACAAGCCTTGCAAAGGACAGGAACAGGCATAACTAACTGGCAGATGTTTCTGGCCACCTCAGAACTTTAGGGCCATCCACTCAGTGCCACTCCTGTGAATTAAATTGGAGTAACACTATGCTGCCTGACTGAATTTCCGTCAAAAACAGGGAATGAGAGAAAGAAAGGAAATAGAAGGTTGGTGGGTGGAGTTGAAGAAAGGGCATGAAATCAATTTAGCAAATAGTTCTCCATTGACATTGCAACCTTAATTCTTGAAAAAAAAAAAATCTTATGGGAAGATGTTTCACAAGAGTCTTAGTTTCTTGAAGTGCATTTCTATGGACCATTATTTTGTTATTACAACTGAATATATAGAGAGTTAAGTGATGCAACTGCATATATGTATATATATATATATATATATATATATATATCTGACAGAGAGAATTGTATGTTTAATACAGATGGCAATTTAATCCATTTAGACTGTTATTATATTGTGACATGTGCATTGAGCATTTTTGTTGCATGAATGGAATTGCTGAATAGAAAGAGGAGACCCTATTGTTTTCTACCATACACAATCGTGAGAAAATGGGCACAGAAATCTCTTAATGAACTTACTCCCATTTTATAAAAGTAGGGCCCCGACAGAGGTCTCCCTGTAAGGCAAAAAATGTGAAATTATGAAAGAAAAATTGTAAGGATATTTTGAAGGACATGAAGAATCAAGTTTATATCCCAAGAGTTAGCTGAATTAAACATTACAGCAATTTTTGATGTATCAAATATAAAGATCATCAGGGCGAAAGAAGATAAAAATAGTTTGAGTTATGTCTCCAAAGTAGAACAGGAAATAGAATTCTTCATAATTGATTAGAAATTATAAAAACAAACTTTTAAATTTGAGTAAATATATGACTTAGATCCTCTTCAGCTTATGTTTTTACTGTAAATCCATCTTTTAACAATGTTTGCTTATATCTTTTAAATGTATTTTTACTTTTTATAATTATTAGAGTTTAAAGACTCATACTTTTGAAGGTTATTTTGTTCAGTAATGATATTTCTTTTCTATAGGTACATTTCCTAATTGATAAAACTGATGTTTGAAATTTTGATTAACTTATATTATAAAAATAATGAAATAAGTATATCTTACATTTTGAGAAATAGAGAGTAACCAAAAAATGAGGTAGTGTAAGGTACATTGGAATCTCAGTAAAGTGAAAATTACAGCCATATTAGAAATCCTTTACTAACTTTTTCTGGAACACATAATTATAAATTCATCAGTCTCTTTCTTATACTGAAGTACTAATTTGGAAGTGAAATACTTAGTGAAGTCTTATAAAGAAAATTATAGAAGTGAAATTGGGTTGATTATAGTAGGCAACAGAGTTAAAGACTTTCCCTCAGATTGCTTAATGAAGTAAGATGTAGTAGAAAAAGTTCTTTTGGGAGCAGGAGAGGGAGTGATGAATAGAACTGGACTTTTCATGTTAAACTCAGTGTAGTTTATACACATATTGATACTGATGCATACTTGAAACTTTTGTAATGTTATGATATAGTGTTGCTTCAATTAAAATAGATTATCTGTGAACTGTTATCCTTAAAAATCAAGTCACCATTGACATTGCAATTTATTTCTTGGAAAAAATATATAAAGAAATTTTGGAATGATCTTAGTTTCTTGGAGTGAATGTTTGAGGAATTCTGTGAGATAGCACTCAGGATATTTCAATTGGATATAAAAAAATGTTAGGTACACTAGTGCTGAAGAATATGTACTCTTGTTAGTCCTCCGTTTATTTTTTAACCAGGTAATTAATCATGAATAATAACTACTAGGTTTTGTGTAATGAATAAGGAAAAATTACAGAAAATCATAAGATTATTTCAGCATGCAACTTGCAAAATAATGTTATAAATTGTCTGTGAATGTATTTTTAGATCAGTTTCAGTAGAGAATGTTGTATATTAGATGTAGCAATAAGGAGAACAAGATGGTTCATGAGTAATATATACCTTATGTGTAGTGTTTTTTGTAAGTGTGTTTGTGCGCTAAATCTTAATCCTAGTCATACATTTTCTCCACACTAAACAGGAAATAATCTACTTTGTTAAATAGGCAACTTCTCAAAATGTATAAGATATATAAACACTAGCTACTTTACTGGACAATATTTTAATAACTTGTTAAATATACCTACGAGGGATATAAAATTTATAATAGCAGTACTGATAAAAAAAAGTGAATAAATTCATCTGTCATTTATCTATTCTTAAAGGATAAGATTTAAAATGAATGTGTGCATATCTGGTCTATAAGAAGTAAAATGTATAGAAACCATTTGTGGATTCACATAAAATATAAGTCACATTAAAACAAGGGAGAATAAGGATGTGTAGCTTTGATAATCTCTATTATATTTGAATTTGAGCATTTGGGAGTGCAACAGCTATACACACTTAATAATAACTATAATTTAGAAAAATTAGTGAAGTGATTATAACATTTTCAACAAAGTGTCTCTCAGCTTAAAGTTTTTGATTCTTTGGCTTTGAAGATGTTTGTTGTCTGTACTACATTTTAAAAAGCAATAGAGATGAAAACATTTTTTGCATTATTTGGATGGTATTATAGCTTTAATAGTCATGCAAAGGTAAAGTTCTAGACTGAAGGAAACACCTTCCTTTTTGTGACTAAAATTTTGCCAAACACAGAGTGTAATAAGTTGAATGTTCAACAGCAGTTCAGTTAGTTTAACACCTACCACTGGAACTTTATCAGGGATCTTGGGTGAAAATAGCTTGTGAATATTTCTATTTGGCTTATTTCTACTATTATGATTCCTTCTAGATCCACCCATGCTATCACAAGTGAATCCTATCTGTCTTTTTGATTGCTGAATGATATTCCACTGTGTAAATGTACCATGACATTTTCATCCACTCAACAGTTTTGGAACATTTGTGCTTACAAATCCCGGCTATTATAAATGATGCTGCCATAAACATGTTTGTACAGGTGTTCTTTTGGATTAGTGTTTTGGCATCTTATGATAGAATCTTAATAGTGGAATTTTTGTATTGAACAGCATTTTCATTTTCGTAGCTTGAGGGTCCTCTACACAGCTTTCCATAGTGGTTGGAGAAGTTTGCATTACTACCAGCAGTATAAGAATGTTCCTTTTTTCTCTACATCTATCCCAACATTGTTGCTCTGTGTGTGTGTGTGTGTGTGTGTGTGTGTGTGTGTGTAAATATGGGTCATTCTTATAGTTACAAGATCATTGTGGTTTTGACCTGCAGTTCCTTAATTATAAGTGATGTTGAGCATTTTTCATATGCATGTTGACCTTTTTATTTCTTCTTTGAAAAAATGTCTTTTAAGCTCTTCTCCCCATTTTTTACTGATCTTTTCTTTGTTTTGTTGAGTTGTGTGAGTTCCTTGTGAGTTTTTATATGGATCTTAGATATTAGCCCTTTGTCAGTTGAGTGGAATGAAAAAAATTTTTCCCATTTGGCTTAGTGTCTTTTTGTTTTCATCATTATCTTTTTTTTTTTTTTGTACAGAAGTTTTTAGTTAGATATACTCACGGTTTATTTATATTTTCTTTTCTTTTACTTGCATATGTAGATGTGTCCTGAAAGATATTTTTGTGGTATAGGCCATCAAGTGTTTTTTCTGTTTTTTTTTTTTTTCTATGTATTTTATGCCTTTGGGTCTTATGTTCAGATCTTTTACCCATTTCGAGTTGCTTTTTGTGTATAGTGTAAGGAAATAATTTAGATTCATTCTTTTGCATGTAACAGTCCAGTTTCCTTAGCACCATTTCATGAAGAGATGTCCTTGTACTAATGTGTGTTTATTGCCCTTTTGTCAAAGATTAGGTGGCCATACATATGTGGCTTTATTTTGGGGCATTCAGTTTTGTTCCACTGGTCTCTGTGTCCATTTTTGTTCTAGAACCATGCTGTTGTCATTATTATGGCTTTGGAAAAAGACAAAAATCTGGGTGGTCTCTCTTATCAATGGAATATAAGGAAAACGAGCAAAAGGACAATAAAAAGTCAAAACTAACAAAATGACAACAGAACTAAAGCAAACAGCTAGGGAGGTGTAGGGAGGGGAAGGGAAATCATGGAAAGGATAAGCACATAAGATCAAGATGATATTTTATAAGTGATATGGTAGTGGGAGAACCTTGGAGAATACGATGATTATATACATAATACATTGATATATATGATATATAAATATATATACACGTGCATATACATACATTACATATAAAACTTTAACCTATATATTCAATTCATTGAATTCATTAGTAAATTTGATATTCAAAAAAGCTCTGTCATGATTCTCAGCTACAACATTAATATAAATAATAACATACCATCTTAAACATTGGTAGAGAATTACAAGGAATGCAGAATTAAAGTTGGGATTTTAATGAGTTTTGTTAAGAAGTCACACTCTTTCAGCCAGGGTGCAAATCCTGTCAGTAAATGAATTAATATTGTCAATTTTTAAATCTCAGAATACATTTTGTCAGGAAAATGACATCAGAATTACAATGCCTACTACTATATATCTTGTGAAATATAGTTATCTGGGTGAAGGAAAATAAACAACTTGTGAAAGAAATTTTTACAATTTTGGAATATCTTACAGTACTTATATGGTTTATTATCTTTAGAGTTTTCCTAAACAGGTGAATGAGTTCTAAAGAGAAGTTATTAAAATCATTTAGTTCCTTATATTTTTTTATTTAAAAATCTCTCATTACTCACATGAGCTATTCCAATCGGGTTCAAATGGCAGTGATGTCTTCATTTTTATTCAACTATAAATTAACCATATTTTTCATGTGCTAATTTCTAAACATTTACATCTAGTAAGTACTTGCCTTAAGTATCTAGCATTTGCAGTGATTAAGAACAGTACATGTGGTTTGCTGTTTTCTGTTAAACATTTGAGATTTTATGCTGACTCTTCCTTATCTTCCCATAAGAAGGTTATCTTGAGAAATTTGTTAATAAAACTGGGTTTTTGTTGTAGTTCTGGTTCCACTCCAGTGACTTAACAAAACCATAATGTAACTTCTTGTTACCTGCTCTTTTAGAAAATAATTGCATTCCACCATGCCAGAATAAGAGGTTACTTTTGTGTTGTGATTGAGATGGTGAAATAATTGTGTGCCTCAAATTATTCTGAATGCTGTGTTTTTCACTTCTCTGGTGAATAGATTGAAGGCCATACTCAAAAACCATTTATGAATATTATCTAATAAGTGTAATGAGTTTAGCTTTCATCAAACATCAACATATTACCAATACCTCGGGAATTACACTCATCAAGGAATAACACTCCCTTAGACAAGGAACAGCTTTGTCAATTGGAACCCTATAATAAAGGTCAGCTAATGTGTTCCATGAGGCCCTTTCTTACTAAATGAGAAAGTGTATTAATAAAAACATAGGAAAATGGAGAAAAGAGAAAGGAACTATTTTTAAATTATAACTTCTTGAAAGTATATTTTGTTGTGAAAGAAATGTTTATATTAAAGTAGAGATTTTGTGTATAGTATATTTAATTAGCGCCTTCAAGACTCTTGAGGTTTTCTAAACCACATAATATTTCTTAAAAGATTAAAATAACTATGAGCTTGTGTTTTGAAAATTGTAGCATAGTAGGGGAAAATTGTGCTGCCTTCAATAGGTCAGGAATGTTTTGTGTGCATATTCTGAGTCCTTGTTCATACTGAGCCATATCTATCACCCATGCAGGTGTTTGCTGCTGCAAAACATTCTTGTAAAATTTTTAATATGGACTGATCATGAAAATAATCTTAAGTAATTAAAGTGTTTTGCTTCTTTTGTTAATATGAAAACTAACTTCAAGAAGGGCTTACTTATTCACCTTCAATTTAAGTATACTTTAAAATTCTGCAAATCTCATAAACATTCAAAGTTACACTGGAGAAACATAAACTCCAATCTCCAAATTATGCAAGAAAACCAAATGAAAAGCATGACCTTAAAAGTTACAGTCAGTCACAAAATGTCAATGCAGTCTTAAACACAAATCAAAAGTGACACTTTTCAAGTATATTAAGAAATTTAGAAACGAGCTATATAAATTCCTATACATTAACATTAAAATAAAGCCACAAACAACAAAACTGAAATCATAGACTGCAAGTTTACTTGGATCACAGTTGAGAGGTGTCATCTTATTTGTAGTATATATAACTAATAAGTTAGTTCTCCAGGCTCTTTCAATTTAACCAAAAATTCCAAATAATCAGAAGAATCAAAAATTGCGATATATTTGGTTGAAGTGCTTTCTCAAAATCCCAGTTAAATAGCTTACGTATATTGATCAATTTCATTCTGCATATATATATATATATATATATATATATATGATGGTCATATATATATATATGATGGTCACCAGGAGTGTCTTTTTTATATTACATCTTATTGAACATCCAAAGAAACACTTACATATTGAGAGAAGCAAAACAATTATTTCTCAGTATTTTGGTTTATCTTCAATTTGCTGGTATATCAATCTTACTTAAAAAATTATTTCCTAGAATGGATCTCCCCTGAAACCTTTTGTGGTTCATTCTATCCTATGGTTTCCAAGAAGTATACCACAGATCAATACCTGTATCTGGCTTTTAGTGTAATGGAAGTGCATAGACCTGGTGATGAGTTGAGACACTGAAAGAGTTTAAATCAATGCAATGTGTCTTAATTTCAGTGGCTTAATGCACTTGTGGCTCTCACTGCTTTTACTCAATCTTAGTATTTATGTACTTGTGAGAAACTGAGAATAGACTATGTTAGCAGTGGACCACTGTGAATCTTAAGTTTAGCAGTACACCTGAGAGCTAAGCCATTCCCTCCCTCAGATATTGCACTTGATCCGCCCTTCTTTATAAATGATGTATTGAATAGAGTGACAAAAAAAAAAACTTTGCCTTCGACATCTCATAAGCCTATGTTGTAGCATCAGTACTTTTTACTTGCAACTTTCCATTACTTCTCAGTGTGGATGAGATTCCAATAATGCTGTTGCTACAGATATAAGGCATCTAAAAATGCTTCCACTACCTAAGTCAAGAATATATTTAAAAACAAATTTGCTTCAAGGAAGAGGGGAAATGTATTACTCTTACTCTCTTGTGATATACTTTTTAATATGTAATTTAAAGTTATTATTATTTAAATAAAATTGTTTTAATTGTTGTAGTTTTTATTGTGATAATGATGCTTATAACACCATGTATGATTTAAGGGTATAAATTCATTCCTCTTCAGATATGTTTCCATACCATACTGAACACCAATGTACAAATAGTCCTCTATAGTTCATTAGACTGCATAATTGAGATTAGGAAAGGGAGAGAGTGGCAAATGGGAGCAAAAAGGGGAATGGCCCAATGGACTATGGTAGTTGAGAAATCTTTTGTTTCAGGATTCCAAACACTAAAAACATTATGTTTAGAAACAATTGGAATTTCTATTTTTAATGCATAGCATACATACTTTGTACCTAATGAAATTATTTTGGATTTCAATTTATCTCAGTATAAGAGTTTTTTTTTTTTTTTCAAAATAGAAGCTTCATTCTATTCAATAATTTATGAATTAATGATCTAAGGAACCATATATGGATAGGCAAAAGATCCCTAAGAGGTTACTTGAACAATCAAGAGAAAATTATTAATCATAATCAAAACAGTGCATTTTACTTAGAAACATTTTTTCAAATAATTATAAGCTTATCATCTATAGTCTACATTAGTACATCTATCTTTAGAATCTCTTTTGATACATTTAGTAAGCAGGAGACATTAGTCTAGAATATTTATACAAGCACAAAGATTCAGAGATTGTATTACCTTTATCATTTCCCTACTCCTTTTCCACGGTGTAGATTTCTAGTGCCTTCAGAAGCTTCCCACTTAAAATGCAGCTTTGCACTTGAAGGAGGACACAGAATACTGAATTAGAATCAAAAGAAATACTATTGCTTCACCGTATAGCTCCCAAAGTGGCCCGGGCAAGTGAAACATAAGAAAAGGGTGCTAATCATAGAAGTGATAATTAATTTAAATAAAAATTTCTCTATTCATATCATCAGGTGAAAACAGTATCATTTTGTAGTAAGTTATTTGAAAAGATCTTTAGAATAATAAAAGGGGAGAGAAATTTTTATTCATCCAACGTGAAAATAGGTTGTGACATAGAACAATGTCTATATACTCTTGTATAGAAAACCCAGGTTTCAGAAAACTACATAACCAAACTGTGCACAGAAAACAAATAGAAATGCAAAACAGGTGTCTGGATAAATGTGTCCTTTTTCTTTCAGAGATTCTTTATTTGAAAGGACTTAAGAGACAACATCAATGGCCAAAATGATCATTTTGTGTTCCCTGCAAGTTTTGGGGGATACCCAGTAAAAACAATTTGATTCAAAAGAATGATCTATAATTTCCAGATTTCAATATATTATATTTCACATTTCCCTGGCAGGACACAGTCATAAAAATCAACTTTTCACATTGATACCAACACTTCTTTTGTGAATGGGAGGGTATATTGAACATTATTCTTTTGATGGTTTATTAATATATTTATTTATGCACCACATCTAGAACTGTGCATAGTTTTACTTTTGTGAATATACATTTACAATTTTTAAACCAACATACGTGAAACATATTTTTATTAATCATGACATTTCATCTTGTCAGAAATCAACATTTTAAAAGAAAATTGTCAATTATTGTTGTTTGTTCAGACTGTTACTTTGCACTTTTATGGTATAAATAAATTCAGTCCAGAAGTTGCTGGAATGACTGGCAGTATTTTTTGTTGTAAGGCAATTTAAAACTCTTAGCACATCCACACACTCTACATAACCCCATATGCCCTTGCACAGACACACAACACTAAGGAAACTTCCTAGAGATCTTTGCTGATTAATATTTACTAAAAATGAACAGACTGTGCAATCACCATTGTGTGGTGAGACCACTGAGAAAACTTGAGGTTGATGATAGGAGAAGGGAACTCAGGAAATCTTTCTGAAACAAAGGATTTCCTGCCCAGGATCAGTTGGCTGATTTAGAGTACACCATGGAGGGAAAATACCTTTACTCACTGCTTCTGTAACAGCTCTGGGAATTCACAATTTAAGGGCTTCCATTCAAATTCTTACAGATTTACTTTGAGATTATTTCCAAATTTATCAAAAGGGTCTCTATGTTTTGTGTGTTCTTTAGATAACTTTATGAGTGTGTATCTGTAATAATGCGGCATATTCAAATTTTGATAACAGTTTATAAAGAAATAAATGAATAAATCTAAGAAGGTAACCAAAATTCACAATAAAAACCTCTATCTTCAGAGATCTTGTACTTTAATAAAAGAAAGAAAAATGCAATGGATAGTTATTACATATTTTTAAAATAATCCTTTTCTTTCTCTAAAAGAATTTTCTATTGAAAGTTTGCTTTGGGCAAGCTTTGACATCTTAAATAAAATGTTAGGCAGAACCTGAGTTTATATCCAACAACAGTCCACAATTATCTTCTTTTCTTATGAAAAGGAAATAAGAGTTTCTTAAAAATGATTAAATTCATTTGTAGTAGAACTGTCCTTTGTGCTTAGCATATAAAGGAGTTCAATAATTCCCACATAGATACACATGCACATATATGCACATATATATTGAAAATGAAAACCAATGAAAAGATGCACTAGGGGATGCGATATAAATGAAATAGTGTAATGAGACTATATTTCACTTTTCCTAAAAAACCCCAGTGTGCATTTTAAATTTAATTTTTATCAATGAATTCTGAGAAAATTAAATACACCTCAAATATAACTTGATGCAGGTGTGATTTGTCATCATCATCAATAAATGCACATGTAACTATACTTACACATACTTAATGGAGAAAGATTAAAATAAATGTTCCAAATAGTGCAGTTAAGATGAATTTCAGCTTGGAATCCTCAGCATCATTTTAGCAACCAATCCATGAGATGAGAACATACTATATCTATTTTTACTTAGATTATCAGTCCTTTACAGCTTCTTCCCTGTTTATCCACCTTTGAAACCATGCATGATTGTTAGAACATGACTTCATGTTTGTCTTCTTCTCCCTGATGTGTGTTAGGCTGATTTTCTCTTCTGCTAGGTATCAGACCTTCCTGTTTACTATAGGTATTTCTGATTTTTGATTTGTAGTCATGCACTTTTCTTTATCTTTGTTTGGCCTTTTGCATTGATGGATTGATGGATTAAATGAGGCAATCTTCTTGAGTTTGATTTTGTGAATTAAGATTTTTCTGTTCTCTTTAAAGCCATAGCTTCAGTGCCTCCTTCAAAGACTGACATGAATACTCTAAAGATATTTGCTCAAGAAATATGTTCATAAAATTGTTAAATTTAATTTTAGTAAATGATAATGTTTCTTGAATGGTAAAATTATTTAGCTAACTCTAATTTCCCAGTAATATTAGTTACAAATCATCGTTTCTGTCTTTAAAATGTTCTACGATGTATCTGCTTCCAAATATACATAACTAAATTTATGAGGTTGGGTATGTAATAGCAAAGTGATAGCATTTACACCAAGTATAATTTAAATATGAGCTATGTTCAGCAAGTCTTTATTACCATTTTGCTTCTCTAAGACTGTTATTTGTATCCTCAGTAGTCAAACCAAGACTATCCCATATAAATTTTTCTACATATATACTCCATTCCTATATTTCTAATCAATTTCTAAACCTTATCATAAGACAAAGAAGAAACCAAAGAAAATGGCACTTAAAGTTGTCCAAATAGTACAAAGTCAGTTGTTAATTTTCTTTTTGAAGGAGAAAATAAAGGAACATTCTCTTAGTATAAAATTAGAACACATAGAATGTTTTTTCCAGCAAAACTTTCTGTATTACAAATCTCGGTAGTTGTCATCACTCCTAATATTAACCTAAGTCTTAGCCAATGCAAAAGAACAAAAATGGATCTAGTTCTTTTCCTGGGTTGTTACTTACCATAGGGGAATTATTTGTAGTTAAAATAAAGCCAAGTTAAATGCTGAAGCTAATGGTCTCTTTGCTTAATTTTACCCACATCCGGAAAATAACATTAGAGATAAAACTCATATTCAGTTAATATTATTATGTTAATCCTTAAAGTTCTTAGAATCTTCTGAATTCTATGAAATGGCTCCCTGTGTGACTTGGATCATCATGTATATAAGTCTGTTAGATAAATTATTTTTACCAAAAGGCAAATGTATTGTTAGTGATGGAAATATATTTAATCCTACTAATTCATTCTTTCTCCTTAGCCCAGATTAGTTACACACTTATTTTTGAGGCAAGAAGAAATTATTTTGGTCCTGCTGAGGCTTTTTCTACTCCTGCCGAGTGCTCCTCTGAGTGTTCTCAGCATGCGACTGGACTTCCTCTAGTGAGAGGGTGAATAGTCCTGGCTGAGTCCTGCCACTCACAGAATATTTTATTGACATCATAATAGTTCTTGCAGGATCTCTCAAGGCCATTCCATTTAATCTGACTGGTGGTGAAATAGCACATATCCACACTTGCCATCAGATTGACTTTATGCTCTTTCAAAATGGATATGTCAGTAAAAAGATGTTATTCTGTACAAGAAATGGTTATTGATGTCTTATCTAGGCTACAGATCTTTCTGACATTATACAGTATCAGTAGAGTTTGGTTAAGCTGACACATGTTAATCAGCATTAGAGTATTTCTTCAGTTCCATCATTTTAAAGGACTTGAAATTTGACTAAAATGGCTTTCATTTAAAATAAAATCCTGAAAATTTGGAAAGCTGTTAATATATCTTCCAGAACTTTCTCTTTTTAAGATTATTTGAAAAGAGTTTGAAAAATGCTAAAAAATATTTTTTAAATTGATATACTGAGAAATGCCAAATTAACATCTCCTGCAGAACTTGTATTTGACAGTCTGAATACAGTTTATGTTGTGTGCCATTAGCTCAGTCTCTTTGTTTTCAGTATAACTCTCTATGCTAAATAATCAAGTACTGTCTATTGTCGGAATGTTTGAATAAATAATTAAGAACTTTATGAAAAATCCCAGCCTCAAATAGTGTATTGAAGTAGTATATTATTTGAAATTTGAAATTTAATTTAAAATAAATTAAAAATTTATTTTAAGTAGTATATTATTTGAAGTAGTGTATTATTTTGAAATTTACATATGTAAATATGTGGCAGATTTGCTTTTTTTTTTTTTTTTTTTTGGTTTCCAGTAACCACAGATAGACAGATAGACAGGTAAGCATTTTTAGGTTTTATGTAAGGTCAAGGGTGTTTGTTTAAAGCACTATGTTCAAATCAATGTTTTGAATTATGGTCATGTATTCAAATACAACCTTCAGGCTTTCCTTCCCAATGGATTTCAGGTTGTTACAGTTTACTTTCTAAATCTTCCATACCTTGTCTTCAACCATACCATCCTGAATGTGCTCAGTCTTGTCTAAGTGTGCCAAACTTGACCATATATCCATTGTTCTTGAAGACACAGCAAGGAATAAAACTGTTGGATCACAGGGTATAATCAGCATTTCAGAAGTCTTTAAGGACACTGGGAAAAAAAAAAAGAAAAACACAGACACTTTTGGGTTACCATGAGAGTGAATCCATGTTGAAACATAATGGAAAAATAAGAATAACTCAAATAAAAAATATAACTTCTCTGAAATGAACAAAAGCAATATCAGCTCTTTGTTATAAGGGGGGAAACTCAACAATTTTATGTTTAAAATTTTCCACTTAAAATTTTACCATCTAAAAGTTTCCCACTGTGTGGGAATATAGATAAATTTTATTAAACTATTAAAATTTGTTACATGGTCAGACTTTAAGTAGTTGTTGATAGTGGATAAATTCTCATAAATACTATTTGAAAATAATCATATATAGCTGTTTTTTAAATGAAGGGTTTTTATAGAGTAAAAGTGTCTTTATAGAAAATTCAGCATTAATATATATTTTATGACTCATAAATTCATTAACCACACATAGAAGATATGTACAATAAAAATAGATTAAGTATTAACATTGCCTAACTAAAATAAAAGCACCTCAAGAGTAATGATTTTTGTACTATGCTTTTACATTTTTATATGCATTTGTTTTGCCAGTTTTTTCAAGCTCAACTATCAGATTTTAGTGAGATTATATTATTGTTAAGTTGTATCACTTATAAGAAAGTTATCAGCATTTAATATATTTTTCACACGCTTGATGAATATTATTTTTGACTGTAGCAACTCTCTCTGCTGTTGATGCCACAAAAATTGTAACCCAAGTTACAGCCCACTAAGTCTCTCATGAAATTATTGAAAATAGTAAGGTGGGAATTATCTAGATGTTATATTTTAATTTTTAATATCTATGTGTGATTAAGTGTGGATGTGCATCTGAAGTTTGCTGAAGTTTTTTTTTTTATTTTTTCTTACTTGCCTGGTATCTATAAAGAACATATAGAATAAACTCAAAGATAAAAAGGAAGTGCTTTTTGAAATGAATGTTGAAATTTCTAAATGTTTAATAATTTTTCTTATGTACCAAATACAGCATCTTTTTACTAAGGAATTTTATTGTTGATAGTATAATGAAATTCTGTTTACACATACACACACATACACTTAATTTGCACAGCTTTTTGGTAATGAACTTAATTTATAAAATGAAATAAAATTTCATTAACATTTTTTATAAGCACAACCGTATATATCCCTGAAAGATTTTCCTAGTTGGGGGAAGGTGGTTTACATTTTTAGATAACTGTGATTCTTGACTTATAATTTCCAACATTTTGGGGCCCTACACCTGTACACTTGTTATGTGCACTAAAGTATTTGTACAGTCAGAAAGATTATTATAGGACATGTTATGCAAGGTACTATGATATACATTTCTTCCTACAAATATTTCAAAAGTGACTATCGGCTTATTTTTACCCGCTATTTCACTAAAACCTTTCACATTAACATGCAATAAATTAGAAACTAAATATAGCTAAAGAGAATTAGAGACAATTAAATGTCCTTTTAGAAGTAAATATAATTTTAATGATGTAAAATATGATACAAAAATAATTTCAGAAATTAAAGTAGGGAGAAAGAGATGTTTAAAGAGATAGTTAAGTATAAAATTTAACATAAAGTATGATCACATCAACCTAACTAATTCTTAAAGACCTCATTTTTATTCCTTTGTATATTTAAATCAAATAGCCTAACAATATTGAACAAGTGTCCTAGGTTAATAAGATGGCTTGGACATTTCATTGATCCATTTACTCATTCAAGATCTTGTAATGATATATACAGTTAATTTTCTGTTTCAATCAATTTAATGTAAAATTGTATAGTAGGACATAGATTTCAAATGCAACTGATCCTAAGACACATCATTGAGATTATAAACTGACTGTCCTCACAGACAAAGTTTAGAACACATGGTACTCTTGAGACATTTGTCAGCATTTATCCTCACCTTTTATTTAGTCAAGCTTTCCTCTCAATCATCTACAATGACCTGTTGTTCCTAAAGCAGGTAACTGGGAACTATACAACTTGGCAATGAAAGAGTGCATTGTAAATAAATCTGTTAGCATATCATGGAAAATATTTCAGTTCTAGAATCATATTAGTTATTTGCTAAATGAAAATGTGATTTTCTGATTAATTTTGAAATAAATTTACCTGGGTAAAAATGATTTTGGTTTGTGCTTAACTACTTAGCAAACTCAGAAATATAATTTAAAAGGTAGTAGAACATGTTAGAAAAGCCCATGATTATGATTGTCATTTTATCATAAACAATGTTGTGACCTGACTCTTAGACTCTTTATATTTTTACAAGTATTTTATTTCAGAGAGTAAATTAATCACTAATTACCTTGGTGTGATGAGGTGAAATTGGCTATGTCTTCCTCATCACTGCCTAACTCATCTCACTTCCTACTTCTCAAAGAGGTCGAGGGCTCAGGCCTCTCCTTGAATCCTAAATGAGATTTGTCAGTCAACCGTAGCAAAATCTAATCTCATTCAAAGAAAAAGAGGAAAACAGACCAGAAAATGATCTGATTTTCCGATTTCATGGCCAAGGTTACCCTGGGAAGTGATGAAAGTGGCATTTAAAGCCCGTAACTAAGGTGGTACGCCAAACTTAGCAGTAATAACGGATAAACGGTGTGGAAAGATATCGCTTTAACAATTTTACAGTTGCTAAGTGTGAAAATTGTAATGTGGTCAAGCTCCAGGAATCCATGGCAGTCGGTTCAAAGAACTGGAACAATGCTCAACGAGAAAACATTCTCTGTTCCTGTAACTTAAATACTGATGAAGTTAACGTCTGCTGTTCCGGCATCAGATCACGGGCCCAACAGCTTCATTAGTAGTGTTGATATCTTTTCTCCCTGGCTCTGAATGACAACATAGTATCACTGAAGAGACAGTAAATGTACTAACCCTAGATTATTATTCAACTTGTTTAACATGAACACATTTTGCAGTATTTTATTTATTATTTCTGCCAGTTCGTAGGAGAAAAAGAAAATTGCTAAAATATCCTCACAAATATATACATATTTTAGCAAGCATTTCAATATGCAGTTTATTCACTGCTAGCTTCTCACTGTCTAGTTGACTTGCACAGGGTATATATAAAGTCTTAGGATTCTGAAATTAAAATCAAATTATTATTTGTTGTAAACAGTAATGGCTAGTAAAAACAATATATGAGTGAAGAAGAGGAAGACTATTTTGATTATTTAATATGAACTGTTAACACTGTGCAATACATGCACTATGTAACTTTCAAGCATATTTTGAATATTACATATGAAATATGTCACTGTGTGCTTGACATAGTGTAATAAAACTCATAGTGCTAATTCTGACGTACATTCAGTAGTTAAAAAGAAAGGTCATTTTTATTATTGATTCTCATAAACAGTAAACAATTAAGAAATATGTTGCTTATCTTGTTTCTCCTACCATATTCTCTTGTGATTATGAAAAATCAATTGCTATTTATACAGCGTAAACATACATCCTGGTTTTCCCAGAACAGCCCAGGTTTTACATTATGGCCCCAGTGTAATTATGAAAAGTAATTCCTTTCACTCTTAAAAATGAATTAGTTTGGTGGAAAACTCTGGGTGTCTTGGTGGTGATGTGGTGTGCTAATTTACAAATGAAGAGATGAAATCCTGTACTTCTGGTTCATACACAGTGTTGTAAATAGTGTTACCTCAACAACAACAACAACAAACATGGAATTGGTTTAGGTAATAAATTATATGTTCACAGAACAAGTATATATAGCATGCCACATAAACAGAGGTCATTCTTTCTAAGAACCAATATGTTGGGTTATATAACAGGAGAAATCATTAATTCTTGCTATGAATTTTACATTTGACATTGTTTCATTAGGTTGCACACAAGAGAATTTTTAGTTGATCCTTGTAATAGAAGCTTAAAAGTTACATATGAGTTCCAGGAAATTTGTACTTATATCTGTTATTATAGGTAAAAAAAAAAAAACATTTATTCAACATCTGAAACATAATTCTAGCCGGGCATGGTGGCACACGCTTGTAATCCCAGCTACCTGGGAAACTGAGGCTGAGAATTGCTTGAATCTGTGGTACCCTGGGCAACGTGAGCCTGTGGTTCCACAGGCAAAAATAGTGAGACCTAGTTTCAAAAATAAAAATAAAAAATAAAAAATGAAATATAATTTTAAATATATTAAAATGTTTATGAAATTTAATATTCATATTTTGCACCTGAAATTTGATAATATAAGTCATTTCTAATGGTTCAATATATTTTCCCATAATGATTTAATAACTAGTATTAAAATATGATAAGTACCTCTCCTCATCACCCAGGTAATGAAATTTTAAAATAAAATTAGCAGCTTTTATCTAGAAATAACCTTTATGTTTATTTTCATGTTCCTATACTACACTTGATTTGGTTGGGGAAAGCAAAGAAAAATGACACCTAAATAAATATTATTTGTGACATCTTGGGCTTCGAGAAAATTGCTAAAGATTTTTGTGTATTTGCTTTAAATGACAAATGTTATGTAATGATATCACAATGTCACAAATAGTCATAAATGTAATATATTTAGTACAAATACATATAAACTGTCCTTTTGGTATGTTAGGATTTCATATGCAAGGATATTTTAGAAGGCAAGAATTCTCATGACAAGGATTTTCTAAAAAAATTATTTTCCTATCAAAGTTTGGGTATATACAAGGGTCTTCAAGCTCAACATAATCTTTCATGGTCTAGTTCATTTCTTGATCTCTCCTATAGAAAACCATATTTTAAGTAAGAATATTGTTTTTTTTTCTCATTCAAGTATATATCAGATAAAAAGTTGCTTGTAACATGCTTCCCTACTAAATGAAAGAAATTGTCATTTAAATCTTTCCAGAAAAAATTTCACCATGGAGCAATTGTTTCCTTCAATGCTTTTAAACTGAATGCCATTGCTGACTTTTACTTTATTTTTTTTTTCTATTTTAGACAATACATATTGTTATGTTCTATAAATAAAAATTTAAAACTTGCTATTTATCATCACTCCTGCTTGTGAGTTCTCCCATCTATAAATATAGGTGCCAGAGGATATATTTCAGATTTCACTTAGTCAAGAGTGATTGGTAATAAATTTTCTCAATTTATTTATTCGGATGTCGTCTTGAATATTGAGGATGTTTTTATATATAATTGAATTTTAGATTGCCAGCATGTTTTACCACGACTTGATGACATCTTATCTTCTTGCTTCCACTATTTCTATTGGAAATTCAATTGTTGGTATTATTTTTTCCATTTGAATATTGTTAATTTTTTTCTATCTGATAATCGTATTTATTTTTGTCTTGGAATTTTAGCACTTTTACTGGATGGTATCTATCAAGAACTGTGAAAGAACAGCTATTTTTATCTTGCATTTTAAAAGTAATACAGGTATTTTTGCCAGTTTCATGGATGCTTGCAGAAGACAGGGTATTTCAGAGACAAAGGCCTTTTACTGCTCACTGCATTAACACTAGCCAGATGATTATCACTCATGCCAGTTTCCTGATTGCCAGTTCCACACAGAAATGCAAAAGATCAGATACCTGTACACTCCATGGGCTGCATAGATGAGAAACTGTGAATTGCAGAAACACAGTGCTTGTAGCTGTGCCTTGGTTATTCTAGATAATACAAAAAGGTTTCTGCTCCCAAGCAGGGTACTGACTCTGTTAACAAATACTAGCTGGACGTGGTGGTGCGCACCTGTAATCCATGCAACCCGGAAAGCTGAGGTTAGGGATCACTTGAGTCTGTTTGTTCGGGACTACCCCAGAAAACATAGCAACCTACTCTCTAAAAAAAATAGTATTTTCTATATAACTAATCATATAAATATCCTTCTAGAACAAAGTCTACCAGTTTCTGCTTGTAAGACTTCTGTATGTCTTACAAAACATACACTAAAGAAAAATATTTTCCCCAAATGTATTTCTTCATATTTTCTTGCTTTGTAATTACTAATTAACTTGAATTTTTGATTTCACATAATAGATCTGTTTGGAATTTTATGAAGTAATTAGCCATTACTTTATAAAATAATACTTTTGAGTCATCTTTTCTTCCTTTTACTGACTCCTGTTAGGAGCAATATTAGCATTTCTTGGTAAATTCTAGCCTCAGACCTTGTCTTCTAGCTTCTCCATTCTTTAATCTTTCTATATTACAATCAAGCTTTTTTTTTTACTTGTGTTCCAGTATTTATGCCAACTCTTTGTTTTATTTTGTCAAATCTTCTGTTATCTGATCCATCTTAATTTTTTTATTATTTCTTATTTTTAGTAATTTATCCAAAATTTTTCTAGATGTCTTAAAAACATTCTAACTTTTATATTCTCATCATTGAAATATTGATTATATAACTCTTTACAAAAAAAATTAAAAAGCAGGTTCATTTATCATTATTTGTTACTCATTCCTGATAGAGTACTATGGTTTCCATCTGTCAGTTGATATTGCCTTGAACAACCTCTTATTTGTATTTTCCTGTAGTGTGATTTCATAATTTTTGATGATGCATTGTATATTTAATTTTCAAAGCTGTATGATTATTTGAGTGGAAGGGAAACACATTTCTGCCATAAATTGATTGTTTCTGATCCAGGATTTATAGTAGTAGTAATCTGAAATCACCTCAACCTATTTTCACTGAGATAATGTGACACTAAGGAAAATTTCATATGAGGTGAGGCTGCCTTTAGGTTTATATTGCAGCCCTTCAGGATATTACCCATGCAGTAATATTTACCTGGAACTCCTCAGCCCCAGTATTTGGGTGGTCCTAACTTCCGATTTCTTTCCTTATCCAGTGAACTGTTGAAAAGAACATATTGCCTTTCAGTTTGGAGATACAGGTATTGCCAAGGAAAAAGTCATCAAGCATCAAAATACATTTAACTGTTTTGTTCTCCTTTATAATTTTTCAAGAGAGAAAATTAACTTGAATTAACCATTTCACAAATGAGAATGTCCATGAGTATTTTCAACATCTGTTTTTATTTTACAAAATATCATCTAAATTAGAGAATTGCAGGACATAATATTTAATAAAACACTAAGAAAAAATAAAAAATAATGGACTATGAACTACTTTAGACCATGGAGCTCTGTCAATGTGACTGACCTTTATAAAAAGTTTCCTTGTCTCATTTGCTGGTTTTTACTTTCAATGTTCTTTTGTTCTCATCATCAAAGTGATAGCAATAAATTTATTCTCGTTTCTCTCCTTTTTTCTACCACTTGCCTTTAAATTTTCGGTGTTTTGTCCATTTGATGTGTAGGTAACTGCACGGAGCAGAGAAATTCCAGCGTGTAAAAAAGTCAAATTTATCCCAGAATACTCCATCATAGCCATCTGTTTACTGTTGTGTTTGTCAGGCACTTTTCTCCCTCCTCCCACCCCTTCCACTGAAACACCTACACAGATCTTTTTCTCTCCTTTCCCTGCACTGATTCATCAAAGCAGGCATTTGTGATCATCTGTTATTACCGTTTTCACAGTGGTGAATGCTATATTTAAGGTTGCAGTGACACTTCCATTACAAAACTGTTTCTTTTAGTCATAAGAGAACTTATGAATGATTATTCTGTTAGGGAAGAGGTTGAAATTTTCAATAAAAACATTATGCATTCAGGTTACTTTGCAAGGTGGGCAAAATTGTTTTGAGTTAGTAAAAATATTAAAATGAAAAATGTTACCTCCTAAAAGTACAAGTTTTTGGTGATATTTAGTGATTCTTTGCAATAATAAGCATTTTTTTTTATTTTTAAATTAAGCTCGAGAGATCTTAAAGTTCATATTTGTTGTCATTCTTAATACATTGATGAAACTGAGACAGATAATGCTTTTCAGGTGAAGTTAAGATCATAGTGCTTCATGACTTTGAACAAATTGGAAACCTGGCATTATAAATAACTTGAGAATCACTGAACACTTGCTATCTACACATAGGTCTTGATCAAGAGCATTGAACTGCAGAAAAAACTGAAGGGTCAGACACAAATAAGTCATTAGTAAAATAAGTAACATATTTAAAACTATAAAAATATATTAATCAAATATGCAGTGGGCTGTATTGTTTTTTAAGCCATGCACAGCCTCCCTTTACCCACAGTGCTCAACTTTCAACATGCCTTGTTTTATGTCCAAAATAGAAGTAAATAATAACTTCACAATATAATATTTGCTTGAGGTAGTGTCCAGTCTATACTTCAACTTGAATTTTCCCTAAATTCAGCAACTATCTCTACAATAGGTGCTGTGGATGATATATGGCAATTAAAAGTCATAATACCAGCACTCGTAACTCTTTCTACCTTGCCATATTCTCATAAAGGAAAAAAATTAAAAATTACTGAAAAATTCAAAATGTTTACTAAATATTTTTATGATAGAGTAATCAAATGCAGGGTCAACTCTTTTTAGAACATATTAATTTTCATATTTTATATTCTTTCTTAATGCTATAACTGAGTTGAATATGCTACAAACATTTTTTAGGTCATGCTGTTTTAAATATCAAGGGTGTGTTTCTAACACACTCTTGTGTATGCTGTTATTGAGCACGGTAAATTTTTTTGTTTTGTTTTGTTTTATACTTAGTTGTGATTATATACATTCTTTTAAATTAAGGTAACATTGGTATTTTTCAGCCAATCTTGTCTTGCATATGATTCTTGCAGATGTGTCAAAATCTCAGTAATGGCTTGTTGTCATTGGACTACTCATCAGTTGTTACCTACAGGTTTTTGTTCCAGACTATGCGAGTTGATCCTTTTAAATGAAATTACTGGCCCTGTGTGAAAGTTTCTGTTAGAATTAAAATAAATGGTGATTTATTGCATTACAGATGCATCTAGTGTATTTTGTCACATAGAAAAGTATCCAGTGTTCAAAATATTTTTCTCTTTCTATTTTTACCTAGCAGGCTCTGTATTGGTATTCAATTAGTGTGGGCTTTAGAATTTCTTGTTTTGTGTTTTCTATTTAGCATGTCAATATTTTTGTCCTAGTAGTTAAATTCAGTATTTCTCTTTGGACTTTTATGCCTAAGAAATGACTGAGAGCTGTCTATTTGACTAACACTATTCATGACTTGGTATCATTTTTCTCTTCTAAGATATGTCAGTCAAGACAATAGTATTTATAATTATCTGACCAGGAGTAGTGGATGGTCTTTGGAGAATGGAGAGCCTTTTGTATCAAGATTACCAGATCTACAGGATGCCTTTTGAAAAGGATTCCATTTGGATTTTCATACAAACATATAAGCAGGGAGAAGAAAAATGAAGCAAATTAAATGAAGAGGAGATAATAGGAACACACTTATTAAAGGATGCCTAATTTTTTATATCATGTTAATTTCAATTAGAAATACCAACATTGCACAGATAAAAAAAAATAAGCCCAGATAATTTTGTTCTACTTTGATGAAAGTTATTAACAAGATTAAGAGCATTTGCATAATTCTATCTTCACACCATAGTTTTTCCATTATGACTGAACTTTTTATCCTTGAAATTTTAGTTGAGTGAAAGACTAGAAGTTTGAGCCTGTAGGAATATATATGAATGATGGGATTTTTACTAAGTGGAAACAGTCAGAAGAAGAAAGACAAATACCAGATGATTTTATTCAGGTGGAAAATAAAGAAAAAAAAGGGGGGGGGAACAGATAAAATTAAACCAAAACAACCTGGAGTGATATGACTGAAGAGTTGAGTCTATTAGAAGGAAAGGGCTAGAATGGGCTAGAAAAGGGGTAAAAAAAAAAACAAACAAACACGCTTTTCTATGGTAAAAGATTATACTACGCATCCATCAAGGAGGACAAACACATGTCATTCGCAGCGACCTGGATGGAGCTGGAAAAACTCATATTGGCGGAAATAAGCCAAAAAGAAAAAGAGAAGTACAGGATGGTCTCACTTATATGACGGATATAGGGAAAATCAAACAAAAAAATTAAAAAAAAATGAAAACACACACACACACACACACA
>PVHY01022092.1:0-22913 GCA_004024945.1 Uropsilus gracilis
AGCTATCTGGGAAGTTGAAACTGGGGATCACTTGACTCCACAGGATCAAACTATCACAGGCAACATAGTGAGACCTAGTCTCAAATAAATAAATAAGATAAAATACCATATATTGAAGACTCACCAGTATTTTATGAGCCATCAAGGAAAACCACTGTCAATTAACTTTGGTATGTTGCTCATTGTAAAACACATTCCAATTTCAGAAATGTTAAATGCTAGAAGTAGGCATCAGAGTATCAGTGAAATACATTTATAGTGATTTGCTCGGAGTAGAAAATGGGCTTTGATACCACTTGAATGGCATTTTTCTAGGAAGGTCTATTCCTACCACTCTTTTGGTACAGCTATCTCCTCTTCCTTCTGACTTACCACCCATCACCAAAAGGGAGAAAAAGAGGAGTTCCTTGGAGTATCTACTAAACTGTAAATTGAGACCTAGGGGTTTGCCTTGTACATTCTTTGGCCAAGACAAGAAGACCAGAGGACAGAAAACAGTATTTTACAAATAATGGAAATGAGCCAGGCATGATGGTGCTCACCTGTAATCTCAGCTGTTTGGGAGGCGGAGGCTAGGAATCACTGGAGTCCACAGGCTCGAGACTACCCTGAGCAACATAGTGAGACCTAGTCTCAAAAAAATAGTCAGGTGTGGTGGCGTGTGCCTGTAATCCCAGCTACCTGGAGACTGAAGCTAGGGATCACTTGAGTCCATTGATTCAGGACTGCCCCGGGCAACATAGTAAGACGAAGTCTCTTGTTTTTTTGTTTTTTGTTGTTGTTTTTGAGACTAGGTCTTGCTATTTTTGCCCGTGGAATCGCAGCCTCATGTTGCCTGGGGTACCATGGACTCAAGCGATCCCCAACCTCAGCTTCCCAGGTAGCTGGAATTACAGGCGTGCGCCACCACGCCCAGCTATTTTTTTGGAACTATTCTTGCTACGTTGCCTCGAGCAGGACTCGAACCTTGATCCCTGGTTCCAGCCACAGCTTCCTAAGCTGCCGTTTATAGGCATGCGTCACCATGCCCGGCCAACACCTAATCTGTTTTTAAAAAAAAGTCTATTATGCAGAAAAGTTTTGTTCATGAACAAGTATTTATTGAGTCCCTAGCTGGTGGGGCAAGTGCTTTTGTTTATCAGCTTGATCCGTTACACTTGACTGTACTATTTAGGTTTTCAGCTACTACTAAAGATAATGAACATAAGCGTTCACTGACCAAGACTCCAGCCCGAAAGTCTCCACATGTGACCATATCTGCAAGTACCCCGAATACCCCAAAAGGCCCGGCTGTGCTTGGGACACAAAAGTTAAGGACCACAAGAGGGGAGTCTGCTGCTGGTAAAAGAAAAAAAAAAACATTTCTGGTTCTTCTGGTTCATTTTTAAGCCATATAACAACACGTTTTATCTCTTTCCTTAAAGCCTCTCCATATTCATAAAACCAAACCAATTTCTCCAAAGCATGTTTTTCATTTTCTACCAGTTAGGGAAATACCAGACACACAAGCAAAATACTGATAAATGCCTAAGTGCCCTATCCCATCCAGGAGGAGTGCTCAGATGTGACATCCCTGAAGAGTATCTTCAACCCCTTCTAGGACTCAGGGAGAGAAGTACTCATTACAGCCCTGAATGGTCTTGCAGGACCCCAGAGTTCATGGACTAATAGATTATATAAGTCCTACAGTAGACCATAGAAATACTTCTACATGCCGTCAACTTAATCCTCACCTATAATGACCAGGTGATTTTCAAAAGACTACTGCAGTAGCAGTGTGAAGGCAAGAAGCATTGTGATTGGGGCATGTATTAGAAGTTTATCAGTATTCTCCTGAGACTCCTACTAAATATGTCATTTAAGAGCCTAGATTAAGAGAAAGGTTTGCCAACAAAGAGCGGGGTGTGAGAGAATGAAGGGGGCACCAAAGGGAGGGGGGGGAGGTATCCCAAAAACCATTACTGAGGATGTGATTTAAAGAATAAAAATAAAGTTAGAAAAAAAAAAAAAAAGAGAAAGGTTTGCCACATTTCATGAGGATAGAAGCACCATTCCAAGTCATCCTGTACATGGGTAGCAAAGGGCTTGAGCAGGAGGCAGTGCTGAAAACAGTGGCCTGACAGGACTATCATTTTACAGAGTGGCAGTCAGATACCTTATAATGAGAAAAGACCCACATATGCTTACATGCAACATGGATACATGTTTACCATGTTCTGAGTTGCCTCCTTTAAGTAATTTGGGAGTATGCCCTGTTGGGATGGGATAAGATTCCCCAACCCCCTGCCAATTTCAAAATAGAGTTTTACAGAAATCAAACTATATGGTTTTTTATTCTGTGATTTGCATCATTCACTTACTTTAATGTTTCAAATTCATCCTTTACTTATTATTCAATGGTATTAGTAAAATACAGTCATATCAAAAAAAAATGAAAGAAAAGATAGTCATATCTTAGGTAAGGCCACTATCTATTTTTTAGCAATTTGTTCATTTCCCTGATCATGGACTTGTAGGTATTTATGACTTTTGTTTAAATATATTGTGTAGCTCAGACCATTCTTGACTCCTATACATGTGTAAGAGCTTCTCTAGATCTCGGGTGAGGCTGCTGGACAGTAGGGTATGCAGCCATTTCCTGCACTGATTGAATTACAGCAATTTATATTCATCAGCAGTATATATCAGCCCCAGTCTTTTCCTCCATGCCAGCCCTTGACATCAGCATAGTGAAATGGTTAAAATACAGGGTTTGGACTTTTCTTTTTAATGAGGTGATCCTAGATCCTGTTGGTCCTGGATATATACAGGCAAGTGTTAACATTTGATAGTGGCCTGGATGCAATCTGTGAAGGGAAGGATTATAGAATGTGCCAGGTATATGATGTCCAACTGCAGTAAAACTTGGGTTTATCTGTATGTGGGCAGAATTCACACTCCTAAATGATGGGCTTTCTTAATAACCATCAGAGCCACGAATTCATCTGTGTGTAATTAGTTCCCTTACAGGATTTAAATCTGTGTATTTAAAGGGGTACTTAATATCAGGGAAATAGCCTGGAAAACTATCCAGTTGATTATATCATTAATATTCTAACCTCCCAGCTGATCCTAGGAAATGTCATAATATTAAAAATTTGGGGAACTGACAATAGGGAGAACAAATCTCAGCAGTGTTAGGAGTCCCGTGCCGGAAAGAAGAAAAATGAGACGGAGGAGATTGATAGCGATTTGTGAGGCCAGCTCGCAGACTGGGGACTTGGAAACATGTCCAAATTCGCCTTTATTGGGAGTTGGGGTCTTGGGGTCCCTTTTATACCTTGCCATAGAATGACCACAATGAGGTAATGAGGAAGGAAAAAACCCAGGATCCCAAGACATGTGACATGTAGGCATGAGGATGGGAATACTTTACCTCAACTCTGGGGGTAAACTCTCTTATCTTTGCAAGTACATGTCTCTTTCAGTGGGACATTCCTAAGAGGTTAGGGGCTGTCATCACAGATCAGACTTGCAGGTAACCATCTCTAGTGTGTCAGAGTGGACAAAAACAATAAAGGTGTTCCAAGCCGGGCACGGTGGCTCAGGCCTGTAAGCTTCAGCCTATGAAGCAGCTGGGGCTAGGGATCACAGTTCGAGTCCCACTCGGGGCAACATAGCGAGACCCAGTCCCAAAAAATAGCTGGGCGTGGTGCTGCTACCTGGGAAGCTGAAGCTGGGGATTGCTTGAGTCTGTGGTACCCCAGGCAATGTAAGCCTGTGGTTCCATGGGCAAAAATAGCAAGACCTCGTCTCAAAACAAACAAACAAGAAAAAAAAAATTTTAAAAAAGGTAAGGGTGTTCCTTTATCTAAGCCATATATTTTGATCTATGTCCACACCCCAGAGTAGTTACCTTTCCTCAGTTTTTTTCTCCTCCTTTCTTTTTAACCTCACACCTATTTCATGTTCATATAGACTGTATTTTTAAGACTGAAAGTGACATTTTGATTTTAAAAAATTAAAAAGGTCTATAATTAAGTCCATGGGTTTTGTTTTTCATCTTTTTAGTTACTACTCCATTCAAATTGACAGTAGAGACAATGCAGACCCCGGTGTCCCACAGGAAACCAGTGTTTGACCTTAAAGCAAGTCTGTCTCGCCCTCTCAACTATGAGCCACACAAAGGTACGTGGGGATGTTTTGAGGTACAAGGCGTACAAAAGAGTTGAGATTAAGCAATTCTGTATTTAAGAATATAAAATATTCCAGTGACTCAGTGGAAGCCATCACCTGTACTTCCTGCCCAACCCCTGTATCCACACCATTAAAAGACGAGAAACCATGATTTCAGAGTATCTGTTAAATACTAAAAAAATGATTCACTTATATTTTTATTAATCAAAAACATTACTTCTAATCAGTGTTAGTACAAAGAATTTTTTTTGTTGTTTGTTTTTGTTTTGAGACTAGGTCTCGCTATTTTTGCCTGCAGGCTCTCGTTGCCCGGGGTACCACAGACTCAAGCAATCCCAGCCTCAGCTTCCCAGGTAGCTGGGATTATAGGTGTGCGGCACCACGCCCAGCTATTTTTTGGAACTAGGTCTTGTTATGGGCCCCAGGTGGGACTCGAACCGCGATCCCTAGCCCCGGCCGCTTCATAGGCTGAAGCTTACAAGCACGAGCCACTGTGCCCAGTCAGTACAAAGAATTTTTAAAACATCAGCCAAATTTAAGAAACTTGGAAGTTAGCATGTGCAACCTCATTTGGGTAAATGAATTATTTTCTTTAGCACTTTTTAACAGAGTCCAGGCTGGGAACCACTGATTTATTTATTGGTCAAATATCACTCTTGGGCGTATGTTAAAGTATCCTTATATCCATTTAAAGTATCAACACTTCCATAATCTGTCTTTCTGGAACCCAAAACAAAAACTTCCTGTCATAATCACACTTATGTAACAATGTTTACCTTCAATGTTGATGTTACTGAAACATAAACATAGTGAAAACTTAAGTTTTATTTAGAAGGTAAGAGTTTGCTTAACTGTAGATTTTTGGTTTGTTTTTTTTGTTTTGTTTTGTTTTTGTTTTTTTTTGAGACTAGGTTTCGCTATTTTTGCCCATGGAACCACAGGCTCACGTTGCCCAGAGTACCACAGACTCAAGCAATCCCCAGCCTCAGCTTCCCAGGTAGCTGGGATTACAAGTGCGCGCCACCACGCCCAGCTATTTTTTTGGAACTAGGTCTCGCTACGGGCCCCAGGCGGGACTCGAACTGCGATCCCTAGCCCCGGCCGCTTCATAGGCTGAAGCTTACAGGCACGATTACTTGCCCGGCCAACTGCTTGACTGTAGTTTAGCAAAAAAAAATTTTTTTCTTCTACTTCTCTCACATACTCCATTTTTCCTCCCCAAGTTTTCCCATTCTTGGTAATGCTACCCCTCTTTACCAAGGTGTCAGGGCAGAAACCTAGAAGTTTGTCTTTGGTGCCTCGTTTTCTCAGCTAGTCCGTATAAGTCTCCCTTCGAAATGACCTTTAATCTTTTTACCCCTTTACTGACTCCTTTCTCCCAGATCATTATCCTCTCTTGAGTGGGCTTCTGGTAAGGCTCATAACAGCCTTACCAACAAATCAGAACACATTATTTCATTGCCTCATCCTTCCTTGACTATGCCAGCCACCCTGCCTCTTAAGCTCCTCCAGCATTCTAAGTTCATTCCCACAAGGAGGTAGCTAGGCTGCCCTAGCTTCCTCCAGAAAGGAGCACCTTACTTGAGAGCAGGGATTTTTAACTGGTCACTGCTGGCATCCCTAACACCTAGAGCAGGCCTTGGCACAAGCCAGATACTTAAAGAGTACTTGTTACAGGACTAACTGACCACTACCAACTTTGATATTAGAAACCCTAAACTAGAACTTCATTTGCACTTCTCATTTTTATGTCTTAAGTCCCTTAGTTCATTCATGGAAGGGAAAATGAGGATTACTTTAGCAGTTATTGAAAGTATCAACAATATATAAACATTTGGAAATTTGGTTCCAGTTTTAAAGCCATCAAAATATTCCCACTCATTCCATTCCAACTACATTTTAATAGGCAACAGTAATAAGTTACACAGATAAAAGACTACTTTAATATTAATCATAATACCTATGTAAGTTGCTTTGCTGTTGATGGCTTTTTAAATGTGTTTTGTAATTGGATTTTAACATTAAGGATCCTAGCCGGGCACAGTGGCTCGTGCCTGTAAGTTTCAGCCTATGAAGCGGCCGAGGCTAGGGATCACGGTTCAAGTCCCGCCTGGGGCCCGTAGCGAGACCTAGTTCCAAAAAAAATAGCTGGGCGTGGTGGTGCGCACCTCTAATCCCAGCTACCTGGGAAGCTGAGGTTGGGGATTGCTTGAGTCTGTGGTACCCGGGGCAACGAGAGCCTGGGGTTCCATGGGCAAAAATAGCAAGACCTAGTATCAAAAAAAAAAAAAAAAAAAATTAAGGATCCTTCAGTACTGAGATGTTTGTCTATAACTTTATAAGGATTAAAAACAGGACACACTTATTTTTAGAGCAAAAATGCAATTTAAGTCTATAGTATATAAAATTGAAAATAAAAAGCAGAATAAAACTATAAATGATAGCTGCATATGCAAGTAAATTGGGAATATCAACATATGAATCTTCTTAAATCTGTCCTTTTGTCCTACACTAGGAAAGCTGAAACCATGGGGACAATCTAAAGAAAACAGTTCTCTGAATGAACATGTAAGCAGAGTTAGCCTCCACAGGAAAACTTACAAACAGCCTCCTCTCCAGAGCAGGTAAGTATATAATTATTCAATTCTGTAGTTGTTTTAATTTTGAAAGTAGAGCTCTGTACAAATAAAAGCAGACCTCTGAGGAATAGAATCTCAGTTAATAGTGGTGGTTTAAGAAGAGGTTGGAAGTGTAATCACTTATAGAACTTTCTAAAAGCACAGGTGACTAGAAGGATTCTAATTCAGAAGGTGTGAGGTGGGCCTAAACATCTGCGTTGTCTCTAAAAATGCTACAAGTGATTCAGAAGCAAGTATAGATTCAGAACATGCCCTTGCACGACCCCTTTGCCAAAACAGTGCACATGGGTTTTGGCATGTGCAGAACCTACCAATCCAAGTGAGCAGGACACATTACACAGGTACATGTACATTCCTCACTTCAGGGAAATCAGGCCTACTAGAATCAAGGCTGGCACAGAGCAAGAACCCAGGACAATCCTGGAAGCACACTTGTGTATGGAGACAAAGTGAAAGTCAGAGGTCATTCTGGGTTTACAGCACTTTATGATTTGGGGCTTAACATTTGATTCTGACTTCCAAAGGTACAGATTTCTCTCTACGGAAATTCAAAACTACAGGAGTTGGATTAGGGTGCCTTCTGGTTCTCAGTGCATGCTTGATTTTAGATGCTACAAGTAACATTAAAAGGAAAATATTCATTTCTAATCCTGAGCACAATGACTCACGGGTGTGGCTGCCATGGCACAGACCACTGTGGACAGACCTGGTAAAAGTCTGTGTCAACCACATGTGCTGGATGTCATTTTAAGTTTGGACATTATTCCAACAGTAGTTACTTTAAAATAGTCTATTATGGAGTTCAAAGGAGTTTAATGTATACCTGTTCCTCTTAGGGAGGAGCAACGGAAGAAGCATGCGCAAGAACGAAAAGAGAAGAAGGCAAAGATTCTGGAAGCCCGGAGGGGTCTTATCATGGCTAAAGATTAATTTTTTTAGCATTCTATAAGTATTCATTTATTCTGAATTCTTTCTTTTGTAAATATTTTTATATTGTCTTCCTCACTTTAGTGAAAAGACCCCTTTCTGTTCTATGCTCAAGATATATGTCATGTTAGAGGCTCTTTATGTACTATATCTCTTAAAAAACACAAAAATATCTTAGAGCTCATAAATTCTTTCTCAAAATGGTTATTACATAAGTCCCCCCAAACTCAATTTTCTAGTGAGACTCATCCTCTAGATTACTGACCTAGATTCTTTTAATGTCAAGTTCCCTCTGCTGGCTCTAATATTAAGAAAACTGTACTCATCAGCTAGGCAAAAGCGTTTACTTGATAGTAGCTAGTTATGCCACAAACCTTATTGAAAATGAATAGTAACAAGAATAGGGTAAGGTGGGGTAGAAAGTCCACCTCTTCATTCTCTAGAGAATGTAGTAGTCTTAATGAACTATAAAACAGTGGGCTATGTGGTTACTTAGGATATCAATATTTTACCAGTGAAGTGTTTTGTAAGTACCTTTGTTCAGATCACTTCATATAGTCACCATCATCACTCAATTTATTTTTTAAGGCAAAACCCCTGTAGCTTATTTTACCCTTGCTTATTTAAAAAATAAACAGAGCCATATTGAATCAGGTGTGCTGCTTTAGGGATTATTGTGCTTTGTCAAATTCATCTTACTCATTTTAGGGAAAAGAGTTGTTTAGTATCATATCCATGTTTCTTGCATCTAAGTGGAACTTCTGAGTTTTGTCCTGCTTAAGATTTTCATAAATAAAATTTTTCTCATGGTGGTAGATCATTCTTTGTAAGCATAATTGACTCCAAGATTAACAAAAGTTTACGCTTTGTGCACCCTTTTCTGACAACCCACTCCTACCCCAAGAAGAAATGACCATATCCTTATTTTGTATTTCCACAGCATCTGTCAAGTTTATATTACTTAATTATTCATATATGACATATTCTTCCTGGGTGTTTAATAAATTCAGATTTCCCTATCAAGAGTAAGAAGTCAGATCAATCAAGAAAGCTTTGAATAACCATCAAATACACTGGTGCTTCTGCTGCAAAATGATAGACCTACTTTATAAAATAGTTTATAAAATAGTTTTCTCCTAAAAAGTTAAAATGTAAAAAAAATGTGGCTGGGCATGGTGGCTCGTGCCTATAAGCTTCAGCCTATGAAGCGGCCGGGGCTAGGGATTGCAGTTCAAGTCTGCCTGGGGCCTGTAGGGAGACCTAGTTCTAAAAAAAGATCTGGGTGTGGTGGCGCGTGCCTGTAATTCCAGCTACCTGGGAAGCTGAGGCTGGGGATTGCTTGAGTCTGTGGCCCCCTGGCCAAAGAGAGCCCGCGGTTCCACAGGCAAAAATAGTGAGACCTAGTGTCAAAAATATATATATACCTACCACATGACCCAGCAATTCTACTCCTCAGTATAAAGCTAAGAGGAATGAAAACACATGTCCACACACAAACTTGTGTGCAAATTTTTATTTTATTTTTTGAGACTATATTTGCCTGTGGAACTGCAGGCTCACATTGCCCGGGGTACCACAGACTCAAGCAATCCCCAACCTCAGCTTCCCAGGTAGGTGGGATTACAGGCGCGCGCCACCACGTCCAGCTATTTTTTTGGGACTAAGTCTCGCTATGTGCCCCCACAGGACTCAAACTACGATCAATGGCCCCAGCTACAGTTTTGTAGGCTGCCATTTACAGGCATGCACCACCATGCCCGACCTTGTGTGCAAATATTTTTATCAACATTATTCAGAACAGCCAAAAAGTAGAGAAAAATCATTTATCCATCAATAGATAGATTTTAAAAACTGAATATTCTGAGTTGGGCACGGTGGCTCGTGCCCGTAAGCTTCCGCCTGGGCCCCGTAGCGAGACCTAGTTCCAAAAAATTAGCTGGGCGTGGTGGGGCGTGCCTGTCATCCCAGCTACCTGGGAAGCTGAGGCTGGAGATTGCCTGAGTCTGTGGTACCCCCGGCAATGTGAGCCTGCAGTTCCACGGGTAAAAATAGCGAGACCTAGTCATTAAAAAAAAAAAAAGAAAAAGAAAAATGAATATTCTGTAATAAAAAGGAATGAAGTACTATTTTATTTTTGAATGAAGTACTATTAAATACGCTACAAGTTGGATGAATCCCAAAGACATACTGTGTATAAGGAGTCAGACACAAAATATCACTTAATTTATTACTCTATTTATAGGAATTAGCTATACAAGACAATAAATACATAGAAAAAGATTACTAGTTACCTGGTATTGAGATTGAGAAAGAAGAGTACCTCAAAAGAGCCCTAAGGTTTCTTTTTCAGACTAATGGAAATTTCCTAAAATTAGTTTCTAGTATATTGCATTTGTGCAGCCCCGTGAATATACTTTTAAATTAAAACACTATACTTGCCAGGCGCCTTTAATCCCAGCCTAGGAAGGGAAGCCAAGGCTAGGAATCGCTTGAATCCACGGGTTTGAGACCCACCCTGGGCAACATATGGAAAACTAGTCTAAAAAAAATAGCTGGGTATGGTGGCACGCACCTGTAATCCCAGCTACCTGGGAGGCTGAGGCTGGGGATCACCTGAGTCCATGGGATCCCAGATTTGATCCAGGATCTGGACTACTCAGATCTGATCCTGGATTAGGACTACCCTGGGGAACATAGCAAGACGTAGTCTCAAAAAATAAACAGGTGATGTCTCTTCAGAATTCATAATTCCAAGTACAATCACACTGAGAGGTGAGTCTTGAAAAGGTAATTAGGTCATGCTTATGGAACCCGGATGATGGGATTAGTGTCTTTGCAAGAAGAGACTAGTACTTGTTCTCTCTTGGCCACATGAGAATACAGCAAGAAGTAGGTTGTCTACAAGTCAAGAAGCAGACCATCACAGATACCAGTAACACAGGCACCTTGATCTTTGACTTCCCTGGCTCCAGAAATGTTTAACCCACCTAGTCTCCTGTGACTTGTGGTAGCAGCCCAAGCAGACTAAGATAGTAGGTATATTTTCTACCAACTTTAACAATATCTTAATATTTAGCAGTCTCCTTTCCTCAATTATGGTTTAGAAAACAGAAGAAACCTAGAAGTAGCAGTATTAGAAGGTCATCAATAATCACCTCAGAGACTCCTTGCTTTTGGAAGCCTACTCACACACGAAATGTTGCTAACAAGAACTATCCTAACCAAAAACAGTAACTTACACAGGACATCTGCATTAGTAGTCACATTCTGTAGGTTAAGGTGTAGCTTAGAACCTGCGTTTCCCTCTATGTGGCCCTTCTTAGCAACAGCATTTTATAATACATACCAGCCAATGGTCACATGTCATTAGAGAAATACTTTATTTTGGATGTGTTGTTGTTGCTACTACCTTTAGTACAGAACTACCACGTGATCTCTATTTAAAAAGTCTAGGATTAAGCTCTGGAGAATTTTCGTAGGCAAATTCTTCTGTGTGGGCTGGATCAGTAAACACTCCAATAAAATCTATTTCCAGGAAGAATGGACCATCTACTTTATCAGCCAGGGTGAATCCAATAGAAGAGATCTAAATTTAAAATAGAGAAATTAATTAAAATCTCATACTCTGATGTACTGTTGTTCCAAGAGTTTTAAAATTCCATAAGGTTATTACCATAGCTGGGTATTCGTATCTGCCCTTAACATGTGTACCATAGTTCTCATGCTGTAAAAAATCTTAAGAGGAAGTATAGGGTTGCTTTTCTTTCCACAGTCCACTGCCTCTAAGCTGGTGCCAGTTAAGATGAGTAAGGATGTCTAGCAGAAGTTCTTTAAAGCTTTCCTGAATTCTCATACTGTTCTCTAATTTTAAAGCTAATGTAAACCTGCTGATGAAAAGATGACCATACAGATTCCTCCAGAATGAAGGTTTAATTCAAAGGACCGGGCGGAGTCAATATCTCTTTGGGTGTAACTTAAAGGTGACTTTAAGGAGGAATTTTCATTTTTCACTTGCTATCTCACCAAAACGAACTGAATTTATCCTCACAGGATTTGTTTCACTGAACATAATATAGTTCTGAATGAAAGTATAGGAAATGTTACCTTGTCGAGCAGAAGCTGGTACTGGGCATCCCGGATTCTCCCTTGATTAGAGAAGAAAAATTTGGAGAAAGGAATCTGAAAGAAGAAAGTCTTTACTTCAGACCTGAAATTTATGACAAGTAGCTAGCCATTTGGATCAAATACAGAAAAAAAAATTTTTAAGGAAACTACATAAGTACTAAAAGAAAAACATGGAAAAAATCTAAGCTAAAGGAATTTGTCATAGTACTCTAGTATTACTATAACTTTTTTATGACAAAAGATAAGGATAAACTGGGGAAAACATCTGTGAGCAAAGACTAGTAATTTAAATGCAAGGTTTTTACAAATAACATAGCAAGATTAAACAACTTAATAGAAAATAAGGACGGGTGAAACACATTTGTATATGTTAGTAGGAGTGCAAATTAGTGTACCTCTCTTACAGGGTAAATTGTGCTAGGCAATATTTTAGATGACCCCCCAAATTTCCATGACTTGTGACTATAAACCTTCTTCCTCAGATTCAAATGCTAATCTCAGTAATTCTATAGACTACAGAAACGAGGTCCCAAGTCAGTTGACTTTAATATGTAAGTATTGTGTATATAGTAACTTGGGCTCTATACATACAATATAGAGTATGGAATGTCTTCCAGGTGCAGGAGAAACAGTTATGAACAATACAGACAAGGTCTCAGCTCAGAATTTATGTTTCAGGGGAGCAGGGTAAAAAGTGACAATAAAGAGACCTATGAAAAAATAATTTACTTACTGTTAAGTTCTATGAAAAAATTTTAACTGAATGGTGTTTTAGGTTAGAGCTGCAACTTTAGCTAGAGGGGCCAAGAAAGACCTCTTTGAGCTGAAAGGTGAGAGAGGATGCAAGGGAAGATACGCAGGAAGAGTATACAGCAGGGATTACCCTAAGTATAAAGATTGTGAGATGAAGGGAATTTGCTTAATTTGACACAGTAAAAAGGCCAGTGTGGAGGAGGAAGATGAAGACAGGGATCTGATATAGGAGCATCTGGAATTTATTATAATTGTATGAGGAAACCACTGGGGAGGTGTTAAGCAAGTAGATTCTATAATGTGAACTGTATCTAAAATCACTGGCTACTGTGTGGAATGTGGAACAGGGCACAAGAGGACTAAAGAGGCCAATCAATAAAGAAGCTGGTGCAGTTAGTCAAAGGTCTGGACATGTGTGGAGAAGGTCTGGACAAGGGTGGAGAAGTAGGATTCTAGGTATTTTGAAGTAGTGACAAGAATCACTAATAGATTGATTGTGGGGGTAAAGGAGAAAGGAATCCAGGATGACCATGAGGTTTCAGTATGAGCATCAAGGTGACTTGAGTTTTGGATTAAAAATCATCAGGCAGAAGAATGGAAGAGGGACTTCACTTTGCTCTCACCCTCTGAATTTCTAACTACTTTTCTCTAAGTTGACATTGTTTACCTTCTCAAAACATCTTCTCATTTACAAAATAAGACTGCCTTCTATTACCAAAAAATTTAAGATAAAAAAATTTTTTTTGATGATTGTAAATTATGAAGCATTATTCCTCTTTTTTTTTTCTTTTTCTTTTTTTTAAAATACTAGGTCTCGCTGTTTTTGCCCATGGAACCGCAGGCTCCCGTTGCCCGTGGTACCACAGACTCAAGCAATCCCCAGCCTCAGCTTCCCAGGCAGCTGGGATTACAGACACGCGCCACCACACCCCGCTAATTTTTTGGGACTAGGTCTCGCTATGTTGTCCCAAGCAGGACTGGAACCACGATCCCTAGTCCCGGCCGCTTCATAGGCGGAAGCTTACAGGCACGAGCCACCGTGCCCGGCTTAGTGTTCCTGGTTTAGTAGAAACCAGAGGAATAATGAGAGTCTCAATAAATAAATAATAAATAAATAAACAAACAAACAAATAAATAAAAATAAACCAGGAACACTAGCTTAATAGAGTCTCCCAAAAAGGTGATACAGTACAAACTTAAAAAGAAATATTTACTTGGGCACAGAGCAAGGATATATCCATGGCTTAGCATGGACCTATCCACAGCCTTTTCAAATATTTGGTGGTGAGTAAGCTAACATTTATATTAGTGAAATAAAAAACAATTATGTAAATCCCGCTTTTAGGTCCTCTTCCTTCTTTCTCTTTCCAAAATTTCCAAGAGATACTAATAAAAAAACACTACAATGTAACCATGATCTCAAAAGACCTCATTTTTATAAAAAATAGACTTGTTGTTACCTTGACCTCCTGCCAATACGGCCCCCCACGGGTGAACATGAAGTAACTGTACATTTGATTCTCCCTCTGTATTATATTTGTGTCCTCTCTGATATTCACCATCCAAGGTCGACCATCTCCACGAACACGGAGATACAGAGTGTTGAACTGAGACCAATCATAAGACTTCTTCCTTTCAAAAGGGCCCTAAGGTACAGAAAGCAAAGTTTATTTCCTTTCATTTTCCACTACTGGCAAACTGGAGTCATCACCAAGTCAGCAGCATCAAAAGAAACCACTTGCTATTTTTCTGCCCTTTTTGACATTTCTACCACCATAAGAAGACAGAAATATCTGGCAATTCTTATTTTTGTACAGAATACTGACATAGCATTGTAATAAATAACATGACTGATCAAGAACAGTGTTCACATGGGACAGGTATTTGTGTCACTGAATGGAAATTAATTACTGGATGTATTTCCTGTCCAGTCCTATGGATCAATGCCTTCCAAGCAGGTCATTTTATGACTGCTGCCTTCCCATAAACCAGAAAACTATAAAAGAGTTCAAGTCCTAAAACTGGTATTTCATAATAACTTTCATTGATGCATGCATAATTTAATCCTCAGATACTATCATTGTACTCCATTTATAGATGAAGGAACAGAGCATTCAACTAATAAGTGGTAAATCCAGTGTTATTTAAAATCCTTAACAATGATCTATACTAGCTTTCTCTTTCAAAGTGGAATTCAGTATTAATTTCCAAAAGTGTTTATGTACAATCTCAGAGCTAGTCTGATTTCAACAATGCCAGTGCCCAGTGCCAGACATGAATTACAGATTAGCTGTGTAATTTTGAACAAGTTATTAAATCTCTCCAACCCTGTTTCCTATTTGTGAACTGGAAAAATCATACTAGAGTACTGTGAGGAATAAAGGAGATAGTGCATATAAAGTAATTTGCACAAAGATGGGTAGAGCACACTCAATAAATGCTACAAAGTATTTTCAATTACTTTACTCCATAGTGGTTATCAAGTCACAGAATTACTTTCTACTATGGGATGACCAAATCTATTCTGTGGATTTTTCAGGGTCTAGAAAAAAAAAAAAATCCTGTATGTAGTTTGTTGCCTCAAAAAGATCACATCAATATGATCACTAGCTATTACTCCTAGTATTGGCCTTTCTCCTTAGAGCACAGTTTCTAGGCAAACACCTCAGGCTGTGGCCAGGCACAGGAGCCTGAGGAACCCAGAAACACTGGATCAGCCAATTCACAAAAAGCCTGAGGCTAGAGGTGAGACAAAGGCACTGACCTAAGAAACTTCAAAAAAACAGTGTTCTGACTGTAACTCCTATGGCTACAGATAGAAGAAACTATACATAAACATTGCTCTCTAACTGGTAAAGCTGTTTCTCACTGGTTCAGGTTTCTCACCATCAAATGAAGTTACACCATCTCATCAAATGAAGTTACAGACAAGCAAGAAGCAGAAGGCTAGATGAACCATGTAGTACTGAGAGAGCATCAGTATGAACTCCTATTTAGTTTTAGATACAGAAATAATGACAAATATGTGTTCCCATGGGCTGGTATGAATACGTTTCCACTGAGAGGGCCGAGAAGTAGCGACCATCCAGTCTCAAAAACAAACAAACAAACAAACATATATATAATATATAATATATAATATATATTATATATTATATAAAATATATATATTATATTATATATAATATATATATAAATAATTACAGGACCTGAGTGAGGCACATACAACTAGTCTCTACATATTTGCAAATATTCTGTAAAACTAAGACTACTCTGAAATAAAAAGACTATTTTAAAGAAAAAGCAGCCACAGACAGACTATATAATTTGCGGCCATTACAAGGTCTAAAGTTTATGTTCAAGGAGATACAAATCTCCCCAGATCATGTTTCCAATGTCTAACCTCTCAGATTCTCAAGAAAACCCTATCCTGGCCAAAGCGATGGCCAAAAAACAAGGAACCCTTCCTCAGGAACAACCTTTGCCTTGTGTTTCCACTTTGTACTTATGCCCAGCAGTTATTTAATCCCATACACAGAGGAGATGTGCCAGTGTTTTCTTTAGAGAAACAAAAGATGTCTGCTATAGTTTAGATTCCATTGAAGTTCACACCAGTTCACTAGAAAACTGAGGTTGCTGTGCCTCACCTACCCTTGGAATCCGGGATATCATCCCACAGTACCCACTGCGGCCACTCTCCCCATCTTGAGGTGCCTCGGAGCTCAGAGTCCCATAGAGCACTGCGCTTTGGTTATTCTTGCCCATTTTCAGAAACACTTCACTTCTGCCTCCAATTGTCTTATCAGAAGTCACTATCCACTTATCCAAATCTTCTTTCCCACGGAATTGCCAGATAACCCGGGCTTGCTCCAGCAAGACCTCATGCAAAGGGCGGCCTTCAGGTCCTATCCAATGCTTCACAACATCATCCTTCAAACGCCTGAAATGGTCCTTTATTTCATCTTTAATTGCTTTATCAAAACTAACTTCAGGCTTCTCCTCAGGAGAAGGTATATCCAAAGCAACTTCTCCCTGGTGATGTCCTTCTAAGTCCCTTTCAGTCTTTCTCTGAGAGGAGGCTTTTTTAGGAAGAACTACTGGTTTCTGAAGACCACTGGAACAATAGTCTGCAAAGCGATTGCCCAAAAACGGACTTAAGGCAACACTTGGCTTTGGGCATTTTCTGAGACAGTAAGTGCCATTCAATAATTTGTGAACCAAAGCCATGGTAAGAAAAAGTCAAAACGCAGATTTTTCCCTCCCAGGGAAAGCAACTCCGGTAAATAGTCCAACTCCACCTATAACAGAAGAGACAATTAAGAGTTACCAAGGTAGCCGGGCACGGTGGCTCATGCTTGTAAGCTTCAGCCTATGAAGCGGCAGGGGCTAGGGATCGCGGTTCGAGTTCCGCCTGGGGCCCGTAGTGAGACCTAGTTCCAAAAAATAGCTGGGTGTGGTGGCGCATGCCTGTAATCCCAGCTACCTGGGAAGCTGAGGCTGGGGATTGCTTGAGTCTGTGGTACCCTGAGCAACAAGAGCCTGCGGTTCCATGGGCAAAAACAGCAAGACCCAGTTTCAAAAAAAAAAAAGAGTTACCAAGGTAACAATGATCACCATTCAACATAGGTCACATACTAAGTTCGTGAAATTCACGAACATAACTTCTAATCCCAAAAATATTTACCACATAAAACATAAACATTTACAGAGCCAACATTGACCAGAGCACTATTTACATCACACCAAATGTATCCTGCTACCTTGTGAAAAAAATGCCAAGATAAAGAAAAATACAGGCCCTCTTCATGGAGGTCATGATCAACCCCAAAATAATCAAGGATGTGCTGAAAGTTACTTCAAAAGGCTATCACTTGCAAAGCAAATTTTATATTGGATTTTTTCAAGACACAATTAGTTCCTAATCAAAACATCTTAATTAAGTCAGTCTAGGACTTAAATCAACTAACAACATTACAGCACTTTATAAAAAGAGGGTGAGAGCCGGGCGTGGTGGCACATGCCTGTAAGTGGCAACCTAGGAAGCTGCAGCCACGGCCAGGGATTGTGGTTCGAGTTCAGTCGGGCACATAACGAGACCTAGTTCCAAAAAAATAGCTGGGCATGGTGGCGTGCACCTGTAATCTCAGCTACCTAGAAAGCTGAGGCTGGGGATTGCTTGATTCTGTAGTGCCTCAGGCAACATGAGCCTGCAGTTCCACAGGCAAAAATAGTGAGACCTAGTCTCAAATAAATAAATTAATAAAAAGAGGGTCAGCAGGCTGTGGTAGTGTGAGCCTGTAATCCAGATGCTGGGAGGCAAGAAGCCAGGGATCACTTGAGTTCGCAGGTTTGAGACTACCCCGGGCAACATAGCAAGACCTGGTCTTGAAAAAACACATGGGCGTGGTAGCAGGCACCTGTAATCCCAGCTACCTGGGAGGCTGAGGCTCGGAATTGCTTGAGTTCGTGGGATTGGGACTACCCTGGGCAACATAGCAAGACCTAGTCTCAAAAAAAAAATAGAAAAGTTGAACTTCATATCTGGCTCTGCCACTTACTAGGTTGTGAGCATTGAGAAGAGAATATTGCATTTTCATATAGCTAAACCTAGTAAAGTTGTTTGATTTCAGGTAAACCAACTATCTTTTGAGGCCTCCATCTCCTTGGGGGTTTCACTGGGTTAATATCTCTCTACCAACGTTAAGGGATTCTTCTGAAGATCAAATGGGATCAGAGCTAAAAAAGGGTTCTGTGATCTAGAAAGTCTAATAAGATTAGTCATCATGTCCCAGTCCAAGAGACAAGATGTTACTTTAAGTAACAAAACTGGTAAAATCAGTACTGTTTGAAATCCTAAAAGATAAACTAAGCAACAGCACTAACACCATCACAGTTAAACACCATTCTTATACTTCAAATCATCCTGACCTGTATTATCTCATTTAATACACATAAAAATCCTGTAAGACAGGCAGGTAAATATTTCTTTCTCGCGGAAACAGACAACACCAGGTGAACTGACTTGCCTGAGCACATAACACTAAACAGTATGGAAGCTAGAATCTGATCCCTGATCTAAAGTCCTTCTACTAGATGCTGCTGTCTCTAAGTATGTAGACATTAGCAATATAATTTTTACAACTCCAGTAAAATAACAGCTTTGCTTCAGCAGCAACATTCAATAAGTGTTGGCAAGAAAGCTACAGTAATTCCCATTCCTACTGGGTCCAGTTACCCTTAAAAGGAGATAAAAATATGCAGTGCTGACTTTTCTTTCTTCTCTCCTAGCCCCAGAGACCAGAATAGAGGAAAAAAAGCACTTTTCAGAACCTCTCATCTCTCCAACTTTACCTCTAGTTTCACTCTGTACTGTAATCACAGGAAATACTTGTGGTCCAATAAATGCCACCCAGTTCTCCCCCTCTGGGCTTCAGGTCTTGGTCAACTGCTGTTCCTGAGTGAGGAATGCCCTCTCTGATTCTAAATGGCTAACAGATTTATCCTTTAGAACTCAGCTTAGTGTCTGTTGTCTCCTCCAAAAACCCTTCCTTGACTACTCAACTCCAGCGTGCCCTTGTGATTGCTCTCACTGCATCCTGGACTGACACTTTCATTGTTAGTTTATTAGTTTACTTGTCATTCTTCCCCACCAGACTAGTGTCTTCAGAGGAGATACTATGTTTCCAGTGTTCCCAGTGTTCAGTACAGTGCCAATCATGCAGGAAGCCTCTGATATTTATTAATCAAGTAATTATCTGCATTTCTTCACCTCCACCACCAGTGTTTTGGTTCAGGGCCTTATTGTATCTTAATAGGACTACTATAATTTCTCCCACAAAGGAATTCCCGAAGGTTAATGTCTATGAATTATATGGAAATATGCTAAAATGCAGATTCTGATTTAGTAGATATAGAATGGGGCCTGAGAACCTGCCTTTCTGTTAAGTTTCCAGGTGACATCTTTGTTGGCCCAAGGAATATTCTTTTAAGTATCTTAACTCGCTAAGATAGCTCCCAAACCAGATCTCTTTTTCTAAACATGATGGTACTCCCCCTTATACTTCAGCAATGCCCCAGGATATTCAAACTCCCAAAATAGCACAATCAATTCTCTAAAAGGTATCTACTTCCCTGCACTAACTTCTCACATATACGAACCATACCCTAAGCTCTAATAAGACTCACTATTATCATGTCTCAAAACAGAAAAAGAAATAAACATTATTTAAACTACAAGTGACCAAACATTGCTACTTTTCTGCCTGAGTGACTGCTGCATCTTGACCAATCATGGCATTAGCTTTGCTGTAGTCAGATAAAATTCTCTCTACATTAGGTTTCAGATACCCAATCACACTTTACCAACACATCCTGACATTCCCCAAAATCACCTGAAAAACTAAATTAAACAGTAAGTCCCTTGGCCGGGCACAGTGGCTCCTGCCTGTAAGCTTCAGCCTATGAAGCGGCCGGGACTAGGAATTGTGGTTTGAGTCCTGCCTGGGGCCAGTAGTGAGACCTAGTTCCAAAAAATAGCTGGGCGTGGTGGCGTGCACCTGTAATCCCAGCTACCTGGGAAGCTGAGGCTGGGAATTGCTTGAGTCTGTGGTACCCCGGGCAAGGCAAGTCTGCGGTTCCACAGGCAAAAATAGCGAGACCTAGTCTCAAAAAAAAAAAAAAAAAAAAGTAAGTCCCTTCTAGTCTCTTACTGAGATGTACCATGTTTCCCCCATGGTGTGTGTGCTCCTTCATGACAAGGAATAATTGACCCAATGTGTTCAACTACAGGTGTATTCTTTTTTGTTTTGTTTTAAGACTAGGTCTCACTATTTTTGCCTGTGGGACCGCAGGCTCATGTTGCCCGGGGTACCACAGACTCAGGTAATCCCCAGCCTGAGCTTCCCAGATTGCTGGGATTACAAGCGCGCACCACCATGCCCAGCTATATATTTTTGGAACTAGGTCTCACTATGTGCCCCCAGCGGGACTCGAACCGCGATCCCTGGCCCCGGCCCTAAGCTGCTGCTTACAGGCATGCACCCCCATGCCCAGCCTTATACGTGTATTCTTAGTGGTCTCTATCACTGCTCTTCCCTCAATATTCGCAGAAGAACCTGTGCAAACATCACATAACCCTCATATATTTGAATCTTGCTTTTCTCTGTCTACCTAAACTAGTTTTGATTTTTCTGACCTAATTAATTTGTCTTCCTCAACATTAGGAACTATCATTTGAACATAAACGATGTCCAAGTATATTTGCTGAACAAATCAAAACCACATGTGAACATGTGGACTAAAAATAAAAAGTAATCAGGAAAAATAGTTCATCTGGCAGTTCGACTACCTGCATATATGCAGGTGCCTCTTTTTCTTTCCTGTTTTCCTAATAAGCCTGTTCTTTTAGAAAGAAAGACAGGGAGGGAGAGAAGAAGGGAGGGAAAGAAAGGTGTAACTGAAGTCCTGGAAACCTAGATGATTTTTTTAAAAAGAGACTAGGTCTCCCCATGTTATCCAGGGTTGCCTTGAACCCACGGACTCAAGTGATCCCTAGCCTCAGCCTCCCAGGTTGCTGGAATTACAGGTGCGCGCCACCAAGCCAGATTCCTAGATAATATTTAAATTTTCCTCATTGATTGTATTTAAATCACTTTATATCTACATATAAAAGCCTGAGAAATCTGTCAAATAGAATGTTTTACAATCATAAAAATGATTCTTGTGAACCCCATGCTTAGGTTAGACTTCTAAGCAAATGAAAAGTCGAAATACACTACATATACACTAACATTATACACATTACATACATACTAACATCACAGTGTAGAAATACAGACAAAAAAGTGAGAGGAAAAAAGCTTAAAATGATGAATCATGAATACTATTATTACCCTATTTAGCAAACTATACGTGTTATTTCACCAATAATAACTTTAATTTTAAAATGTTTAATTTTATAGTTTTACCAATAATCAAAATCAAACCCATTAACTGGATGACACCGGATCGAAAGTTATAGGTGAATTTTGACAGCAATGAAAGCGCGGTGAACACGCAGCAAAAAGCGAGTTGTCTTAGTAGACTGTACCTACGGCTTACCAATTACCAGGAACTTTGTATTTTCCTTGATTCCTCACTGAGAGACACTATTATTCCAATTACAAGGATCCCCCCCTAAAAAAAAAAAAGTTGCATGATTAAATTACCCGAGGTCTTACAGATAGTAAATGATCGAACTAATTCTAAAAGCCCAGGGTGTTTTGCTGACGATGCCAATAGGGTGAGTGACCCGAGCCCTCTGGTGGTGAGGTGCCCTCTTCAACCCTTACCTGCTCACCTGCTAGAGGTGTGAGCCCGCACACGTCCAGAACACCAAGGTCGGGCAGCCCACCGCTTGCCTCCCCGCAGGTGCCCAAAAGCGGCTTCCGTTCGGGTCCCTCAATTTTTCCGACCGAGTTCTCCGCTTTTCGCTTTACAGGTCCATCTGCTTTTCCCGTCCGATGCCAAACCAGGCGTAATGATATCAGAGTTCCGGGGCCGGTGGGGTTCCTTGGGAAGAGTAGAAAAGCTTGGAGCACGGCCACCTGAGGCTTTGGTACAGATAGGACCCAGATAACGGTAACGCCCTTGCGACCCCAGGTGCCTGTGTGCCCTCGCATCCATCTACCGGCGATCCCCGAAGAACTATCCGTGAGCTCAGACGACTAATTCTGTTGGAATTACCCCGCTGAATCTTTGTAGACCCATCTTGCACCGGAACTGTAAACCGTCCTGCCCACGCTTACCCAGTCCCGCTCAGATGGGGTTGCTCGCTCCGCAATTTTGTTGTATTTTGTGCACACGTCTGTTAAAGCACTTTCAACACTGTATCTTTAATTAATTATTAATTTCTCATTTCCTCTGCCATGCTGAGCTTCTTGGATCCAGAACTGTGGTTATTATTTCAGTCCCCAATATCCAGCTGACACAAGCAAGAATTAAATACTCAGTATGAATTTGAATGCACTGTAGCCTCATTCTTCAGGATTCTTAAAGTCCTCACCAAATGAATTGAGTTTTCAGTTTTTCTCCTCACTAGTTTCCACACCACCAACCCTTCTTCAATGTCTACTTTGACCTCTCTAGATTCTGCAATTTGCCGGTTCTCCTACATCCTGAAACCTTCTGTAGCTGCCTTCTTCATTGACTCTTCTTTCTCTTGGGATTGTACCCAAAGCCCAGCCTGCTCCTTCCTTTTTTCTACTTTCGAATATGAGTTATCTACAGACTTCTTTGACTTAAAAAAAAAAAAAA
>PVHY01022093.1:0-22950 GCA_004024945.1 Uropsilus gracilis
TAATCCCAGCTATTTGGGAGGTGGAGGTTAGGAATCACGAGTCCACAGGTTCAAGACTACCCCAGGCAACACAGTGAGACCTTGTCTCAAAAAAATAGCTGGGTGTAGTGGCACACGCCTGTAATCCCAGTTACCTGGGAGGCTGAGGCTAGGGGTCACTTGAGTCCTTGGGTTTGAGACAACTCTGAGCAACATAGTGAGACCCAATCTCTAGGGGGAAAAAAAAGCCCCTAAAGATAAGTCAAGTAGCTTAATTTAATTGCCTGTGGTACCACGGACTCAAACAGTCCCCAGCCTCAGCTTCCCAGATAGCTGGGATTACAGGCACATGCCACCATGCCCAGCTATTTTTTGGGACTGCATCTCACTGTGCTGCCGCAGGCGGGATTCAAACCGCAATCCCCAGATCCTGCCACGACTCCATATGCTGTCGCTTACAGGCACGCGCCACCGTGCCCGGCTGAAATACTCTTAATGTACTTTGTGAGCCATATTTATAGTTTAGCACAGTACTTTTTTTCAATCCAACAACCATTTGTATGAAAATATATATAAAGACTGAAAAAGAAAACATTTCTCTATGTCACTAAAAAACACTCCAAAAATTAGACTGACAAAAGATGATCAAGCCAACGATCAACCTGTGACTAGCTCACATGCTAACACTTATTCAAATGCCCCACCAACATGGTCTACACCTGGTGGCAATTGTAATGTGAATTATTAAACTGTAAAGTGATGTATATTTTAACAGGAAGGACTCATAGTAAAGTGATTTAATCACACAGTGGACCAATTGTATAAAGCAGGGGTCAACTGTACTACGCAAAAATGAAAGTTTGCTGTATTCCTCTCCAAATGGATAGCTATGGTTCAGTTTTAATCTTTTCTCAACCACATACAATTTTCTCACACATTTCTACCTTATCAGAGGTAATCAAAGATCGTGGTTCAAAACTTGATGCACCAGAGATGTGGGCTAATGCTGCAGCCAATGCATCCACTGCCCCTTTCTCTTCTATCAGTCTCTGAGCTGATGGTCGGAAAAAATCAACAGCAGCGTAAGAAACAGACGCCAGAGACCTATGGTTTAAAAATAGTGAATTTTCTTGGTCAAGACAAAGGAAAATAATTAAAGGTCCAAGAATGAACGGGAAAAGAAAGAGCAAAATTTTTGCATTTTAATGTAACTGTCTTCTGGTAAAACTGCTGACTAAATTTTCTGTTATTTGAACTAGGAGAGCTTAAAGATGAATAGCCTAATATAAAAGAAATAAATCATTCAGCAAGGTCAGAAAGCATACCTGATGGCATCCATGCTTTTAGATTTAACTAAATCCATTGTAGAAGGAACACCTACACGTTTAAAAGTAATTCCCTGAAAATGAAAGAATTACATTAAAGAAAAATGGAAGTCTTTGCAATTAATTCCTAAATTTATATAGTTTGTTGAATTTCCATTTCTTGGACTTAAAAAGATTTCCGATCCCTAACAGGTAAAGAGATCTGCTTTTTCTGATAAAGTATAATTACAAATTCTAGATGGAGAAAAAAATTTCTGAATTGACCCTAGGATACAAAAATGAAATTTCACTTGCAAAATACGTTGATTCAGAACAAGGGAAAAGATGCAGTTTACACCTACTGACTTTCCCCCCTTAATATTTTATCTTATCTCATTTTACAAAGAAATAGGCTGGGACTAGGGATCACGGTTTGAGTCCCATTTGGGGCGACATAGTGACACCTAGTCCCAAAAAATAGCTGGGCGTGGTGGTGCACGCCTGTAATCCCAGCTACCCAGGAAGCTGAGGCTGGGGATTGCTTGAGTCTGTGGTATCACGGGCAACGTGAACCTGTGGTTCCACGGGCAAAAATAGCAAGACCTAGTCTAAAAAAAAATATATATATATATATATATGCACATCATAAAAATAAGAAAAAAGTGAAATACCACACACAAAAATCCAGACCACAAGAAACTGTCTATTTTACCGTGATTCAATATAATTTTTAAGAAGAAAATGTCACAGTCACCATTTACAAAGGTGGACTAAGAGACACTGAAACTGTAACACATATGATTTTTAGTATCAAGAGAGAAATTCAAAAGAAAAATGAAAGTCAATTTTTCATTGTCACAATAAATGCAGTATTAACAAAGTCTTGCAGCTAGTATATATTTAGCTCTCCACATGTTTCATTCACATCCAAAGGCACCTTAAACTGAGAAAAATTACAAAGATCTATTTGTGAGGACAAGTATGAAAAGAGTTCTTTTCTAAGGCACTATAGACAATTAGCGTGAAATAATTTAATTCTACTTACCGCTTTTTGTTCCACGTATCTTAGTTGACCTCGTTCTCTTGGTTGATAAAAACATATGCAAATCCCTGTCCGGCCAGCTCTACCTGTGCGTCCAGAGCGATGAATATAGGACTCAACATCCTAAAAATGAAAGGAAAATGTTTTTTAAAAACCTGGCAATTTACAGTAATTCTACAGCATCCAAGTAATAATAATGCTAATAGTGACAAAACTAGTACTTATAATATCAATAGCTTAATTTCAATCCAGTAGCTTTTTTCAGCATCCTAAAGAATTTTTATTCTTGAATTTGGGGATAAAAAGGATATGATTTTATACCTTTTCATCTATCCCATTCCAGGACTCTTTGTATGTTAACTTTTTTATTTATTTTGAGACTAGGTCTCGCTATGTTGCCCAGGGTTGTCTCAAATGCGCAAACTCAAGTGATCCCTAGCCTCAGCTTCCCAGGTAGCTGGGATTACAGGCACGCACCACCATGCCCAGCTTGTATGTTAACTTTAAATAATTCCACTGCATGATTCAGTGCCTCATCTGAAAATAATGAAGTTAAAAATATTTGCAAAAGCATCAGATTGGTCAACTTAAAACAGTAACAAAAAAAAGGCCAAGAACTATTTTTCACATCCAACACATTGTTTTGTAAACAAAACAGCAATTGTTACTCTTATTTCCCCCAAATCAAATCTCATTTCCTACCTGTGGAGGAGAACTCTGAATCACCAGGTCAACCTCAGGAATGTCCAAACCACGGGCAGCTACATTGGTTGCCACCAAAACTTTAAAACTACCTTCTCTGAAGCCTTTCAATGTGATTTCCCTTTGTGACTGTGCAATGTCCCCATGTAAGCACTGAGCATTCTGTGTGGAAAAAAAGGAAAACTAAGCATACAGTTTATACCTGCAGTTGGTAGCACCAGAACACTATATAGTCAGTACTCTATAATCCTCTAATTATTCAGTTATAACCCATGCTATTGCTTAAAAAAAATTAAACATTACAGAAAACATTTAACATAAAATGTGAAAGCTTCCCTAATAGCAGCTTCCCAGTAATTCACTGCTAACAATTCAGTTAGCAGTTCCTCCAGGTATGTTTCTAAAAAACCACACACACCTCACATTTACTCATATATACTGTAACTCTATGTATTTATTTATGGAATTATTCAATATATGTATTTTACACTCTGCTTCACCAATTATACCCTATACTATATCCTAACCTACCCACTAAATAGAACTTTAGTGTTACTAAAATATATAACTAATAAACTTAATTATTTTTTAGAGACTAGGTCTTGCTATATTGCCTGGGGTAGTCCCAAACCTGCGGACTCAAGTGATCCTTAGCCTCAGCCTCCCAGGTAGCTGGGATTATACATACGCACCACCACGCCCAGCTATTTTTTAGAGACTACTTCTCACTATGTTGCCCTGGGTAAACTCAGACCTGCGGATTCAAGCGATCCCTGGCCTCAGCCTCCCAGTGCTGAGATTACAGGTGCACGCCACTGCAGCCGGCTTTAAACTTAATTTTTAAAAACTGTACATGACTTCTTTCTATGGATGCAGAATCATTTATTTTAAAATTGCCTATTGATCAACATTTGGGTCATATCCAAAACTGCGGGACCTAGAGTCCAAACTAAGGATGCCAGAAATCATAGAAGCAAAGGAAGAAAAGATTCCGATTTAAGTGAGGGAGGAAGGCTGGGGACGGTGGCACATGCCTTTAATTGCAGCTTGCAGAAGCGAGGCCGAGACTAGGAGTCCCCAGGTTTGAGACCCACCCGGGACAACATAGCAAGACCTAAAAAGTAGCTGGGCATGGTGGCACATGCCTGTAATCCTAGCTACTTGGGAGGCTGAGGCTGGGGATCACTTGAGTTCATGGTACCCTGGGCAACGTGAGCCTGTGGTTCCCTGGGCAACAAGCGAGACCTAGTCTCAAATAAACAAACAAATAAATAAACAAACAACTAAACAAACAAACAAAAATAAAGTGAGGGAAGAAATAGCTGAAGCTCAGAAAGTCGGTTTTTTTTTCCCAAAAACAGTGTTATTGAGATAAAATTTATATAAAGTATTTTAAAATTCTGATAAAACAACAGAAGCAACAGCTCCAGAACTATGAGGCTACAAAACTTAACTTTCTTTTCTCTTTTTTTTTTTTGAGACTAGCTCTTGCTAGAACTGCAGGCTCACACGTTGCCCGGGGTACCACAGACTCAAGCAATCCCCAGCCTCAGCTTCCCAGGTAACTGGGATTACAGGTGCATGCCACCACACCCAGCTATTTTTTGGAACTAGGTTTCACTGTGTTGCCCCGAGTGGGACTCGAACTGTGATCCCTGGTCACCGCCGCAGCTTCCCAGGAGGCTGCTTACAGGCATGCGCCACCATGCCCGGCCCTATACCTGCTTTTCAATCTAAAATTCAGAAAAATTAATTTCATCTAAAAACAAGCAACACAAAACATCACAGTTCAATCCCACAAAAAGTTACTGAGGGTGATATGGGGTAAAATAAAGACCAGCATAATATCTCCATAAACCTCTAGAAAGGTAGGTCCACAAAAAAGATGAAAAGCATAGCTTTATATTTCTGAAAGAATGAAAAGAACTTAGTAATGTATGAAATACCAAGAAAAATCAGAAGAAAAACAAAAAAAGGTGAAGTGATTAAAGGAGGAGTAGAAATAAAAGACTTTTCAGAACAAATTATACTGAAAGGAATACAAGGCAGCAAATACAATAAATAATGCCTTAAAAATGGGAAATTTTAAAAATTGAAATTCAGGCAAAAATGAAAAGATGAGGTAAAGTGATAGAGCAGAATAAAGAGCCAACACACATCTAGCAAGAGCTGCTAAAGAAAATAACCAAAATATTCAAAGAAATCAAATACTGAAAATTATAACTGAAACTTTCACTGAAATTAAAAAATATATATACATATTTGAAACAATTTAGATGTATACACTAAGTATCTATAAAACATAATGAAGTATCACACAAAAATATGCTCAAATAAAACTACTGTTTTGTTTTTAACACTGTGAAAGGGCAAGTTTATTAGAAAAAGGAGAAAGAAAAAGAGGCACCGGCATAGTCACAGGTGAGCAGGGGAGGTGGCACTCCTGTTTGGCAAAGAGAAAAGGTCTGTGAAACAAAACACCTACATAGTCACAGGCAGGCAGGAGAGCTCAAAACTAGCTCCCCCCCCCCCCAGACTAGATCTTGCTATGTTGTCTAGGGTACTAGACCCTAGACAACCCACTGACTCAAGTGATCCCAGCCTCAGTCTCCCAGGTAGCAGGGATTACCGGCATGCACCACCACACCTGGCTATTTTTCAGACACTAGGTCTCGCTATGTTGCCCAGGGTAGTCTTAACCCGAGGACTCAAGTGATCCCTGGTCTCAGCTACCAGGGCTGGGATTACAGGCACGCACCACTGTGCCCAACTAAGACTAATGGTGTTTAATGAAAAAGTCTTTTGCATTCAGGCAAAAATAAATCATTTATAAGGGGGGTCGAAAATCAGACTAGCATCAGAGTTTTTATATAGGCCTTATTTCAAAAACAACAGAATAACAAATTTGAGACACAAGAAATGTATAAAAAGAAAAGGGGGCGGTCATGGTGGTGCATGCCTGTAAGCGGCAGCCTAGGAAGCCGCAGCCGGGGCCAGGGATTGTGGTTTGAGTTCTGCCAGGGGCACGTAGCAAGACCTAGTCCTAAAAAAATAGCTGGGCGTGGTGGCACGTGCCTTTAATCCTAGCTACCTGGGAAGCTGAGGCTAGGGATTGCTTGACTCTGTGGTACCCTGGGCAACATGAGCCTGCAGTACCACAGGCAAAAACAGCAAGAACTAGTCTCAAAAGAAAAAAAAAAGGAAAGAAAAGGTCAATTCAGAATTTTATATCCATTTTAAATCATTTCCAGGTATGAAAATTATAAACAATCTGTATTCAACACGCCATACTATTTTCCTGAATGATTCCTAAAGAATCAACTAGGAAAAATGCTACGAACAACAAAAATGATGGAAAGGCAGATAAAAGGCTTTGATGTCATTCATCAGTGGATTTAATATCACACACACACACACACACACACACACACACACACACAAAAGAACTAAACATAATTAACTTCTGATGGAGTGCACCATATACAAAATAGTTTTGCCCTAAAGAAACAAGGTAGGAAATGTTCAAGAAATACAGAAGACTTGTTAGCTGATATTACTGGGATGGAATATTCTACCAGATTATGGAAAGTTGAATGCCAAAAAAACAAAAATAAAAATTATAAGACTATAAGGAGGAATCCATACATTTAAAAAAAAAAAATCTAAAAAGTCACAATATAAACATCTTACTTGGACTGCTTCAAAATATAAACATTTATAAAACAATTCAGATTTGGAAACTAATTGATAATTGAGTTTTGTTTTTTTTTTTAGTTAATAGTAGCATGAATTTTAAAAAATCAATTCCTTTATTTTAGAGCTACATCCCCAATAGTTATAGACATCATAAAACACATGCATTTAGAATTCCTATCCATTCATTCAACAAATATTTATGATTCATTTTATAACACAACTAATATAATATCTACTCTTACTAACAGAAATTCATTTGTTTCAATTTTTCATTTTCAGAGTTACAATTTGAAAGTCTTGATAATCTCAGAGAAAGCACAAAGATTTACCTGTTTTATATGTGGATTCATGGCCATTTCAGTTACATTCTTTTTGGTCTCACAGAAAATAATAGCCCTCCCTTCAGACCCACTGTAGACTTGAAGGACATCTCCAATAACGGCTGGTCTCTGAGACCAATGACACTGAATGGCCAAATGCTTTGAAAAAAGAAAATATCATATAAATTCCATTAAAATCATTGAAAGAGATTTCTATCTTTTTCTAGCTGTTCAAAAACTGAGCATCCTGCAAGACAATTTTCAGAACAGGCAAAACCAATTTATAGTGGAAAAATTCACAACAGTGGTTACATGCAGATAGAGGAGTGATTGGGCAGGGACATATGTGAACTTTCTAGGATGAAGATAATATTCTATGTCTGTGTCTACATCTATAATACACACATGAATGTCAAAACCAAGCAGATAAACACTTAAATTTTTGCATTTAATTGCATATAAATCTCTACTTTTTTTTTTTTAAGATAGTAGGTCTTGCTATGTTGCCCAGGGTTGTCTCAAACCACACTCAGGTGATCCCCAGCCTCCGCCTCCAGGGTAGCTAGGATTACAGGTACACATTACCATGACCAACTATTTTTTTGGAGGCTAGGTCTCCCTTTGTTGCCTGGTGTTGTCTCAAACCAGACTCAAGTGATCCCTCACCTCAGCCTTCCAGGTAACTGCGATTATAGGTATGCGCCACCACACCTGGCATACCTTAAAATTTTGTTTTTAATTTAACTTGAGGTTAGCTCTAGTTAAAGATATACATGGTAAAATACTATGTTGAGATATAAAGATGTGTGTCATTTGAAATAAATGAAAAAGTAAAATGGACACAGGGATGATAGCATATGACAATCTAGATGGTGGGTAAAGAAGTGTTCACTGTAGAATTTATTCACCTTTGATGAGTATTTGAAAATTTTCATGATAAAATGTTGGGAAAATTTTATATACTCTAGATTTTAAATCCATTATTTTAACATAAATAGCAATTAAAAATTTTAAGTATTATAAATTACAAAACCCTCAAAAACAGAAAAAAGTATAAAAAATAAAAAATTTATAATCATTTCCATCACTTTTGAGTCTTACTCCTTACCTGCTTCAAAAAAAGATTTTAAATGTGATCAATTCTCACAACTATTAAAAAATAGATAAAAGGACAACTAAGGTAATGCACATTCTAGCTATCTAATGATGTTAAATAATTATTGCTTTTTTCCTTTCTACTATAATAACTGAATTTTTAAATTTTTTTATTGTTTTTATTTTTGGGAGATGAGGTCTTGCTATATTGCCTGGGGTACCACAGACTCAAGTTGCTCAGGGTACCATGGACTCAAGCAATCCCAAGACTCAGCCTCCCAGACTTGAACAACAGGCACACCACACCCGGCTATGTGGATTTGTTTTAAAGAGCTTTTAATTCTTAAAAAAAAAAAAACCAGGCCGGGCACGGTGGCTCATGTCTGTAAGCTTCAGCCTATGAGGCGGCTGGGGCTAGGGATCACGGGTCGAGTCCCGCCTGGGGCCCATAGCGAGACCTAGTTCCCAAAAAAACAGCTGGGCATGGTGGTACGTGCCTGTAATCCCAACTACCTGGGAAGCTGAGGCTGGGATTACTTGAGTCTGTGGTACCCTGGGCAACGAGAGCCTGCAGTTCCACAGGCAAAAATAGCGAGACCTAGTCTCAGAAAAAAACAAAAAAACAAAAAACAAACAACACACACAATTACATGAAGGATAAATGACTGGATTGCTTCAAATATAGGGATAAAGAATGTGTGGTAGTGTAAAACCTTTTCCTTTATGGTGATTTCTTCTGATTTTGCTTGCCCTCACTTTCTTGAATTCAAGCAACTGTTAACTATATCAGTTTTAAATTATTTTATGACTTACTTTAAAATAATCTTCTTCCAAGCAATTTTTTTCATAGGGTATGAAATAAGGATGTAACTTAATCTTGCACTATTCTATTCTAACTGATGAGAATCTTCTCCTTTGTCAATTTCTACATATATGAAATGTTTCTCTCGCAGGTTGTAAATACCTGTCAGGACTTGCATCACACTTTTTTTTTTCAGCTCTGTTTATTCTATTTTGTCCCTCAGTCTCAGATTATAGAAACACACAGGTATCTTACTGACTACATGCCAATAAGAAAAACTTGGTCTGAACTGGTACCCAAAACTTAAGTTTAACTACAACAAATTTTCCAAAACCAACCAATAGCTAAAATCTATCATACTGGAAAGTTACTTACTTCCACAGTAGTTGCAGCCTTTTGAGTCATTTTTCCAACAAGGTCAACCTGTTCATATCTGGATTTCATGTATTTTTTTGCAACTTTGTATACCCACTGTGGGCAAGTTGCAGAAAAAAGTAAAGTCTGAGGATTGTCTTCAGAATCTTAAATAAACAAAAAGAATTCATATGCTTACCCTATGATGCAGTCAGCTTTTAAAAATCAAAAAAATCCCCCCAAATTTCAAAGAAACAATGAAAAAATCAAAACATGGGAATAATTTTTTTAAAAACTTGCTATAATTATTAAAACTTTCAGTTGAGAATCTTTCCCCCAGAAGGCAAGTGAGAATTTAAGAAGGAACAATGAGTTATGAAATCAGTAAAATAAGTTAGCAAACCTAACTACTGAAAAATAGTACATGGAATAAAGCAAAGAGGTGAGGTATAATAAGGTATACTTTGTTGTTCAGAAGTAAAACAGATACCAAATCACTTTATAAAAGAAACAATATAAATAGTGAAACCAAAAATTTTTTAAGTTTTCATAAAAAGAGACTAATGTCCCTATTTTTAAGTAGGATATACCAGTTTTGTAGGATTCGTGGATAATATCTTCAACTTGTTCAGCAAAACCTAAATCTAACATTTGATCCACTTCATCAAGTACAACATGGCGCAATTTAGAAAGATCTAATCGGCCACTCTGCAGATGATCTTTGATACGACCAGGCGTCCCAACCAAGATGTCAATACCATTTCGAATATGATTAACTGTGAGAGGAGAAAATTATCAATAATATGTAAAAATCAAGTATATATTTTCAGACATTTTTAGTTCTAAATAAGAAATAGATCTTTGAGCTACTGTCATACAAATGTACTCACTTTGGCTTTGATAAGATGTCCCACCATAAAAACATGCCACACTGAGTTTCCTAGTTATATCTTTGAAGTCTTTGGCTACTTGGTTTGCCAGTTCTCTTGTAGGAGCCAAAACAAGTACCTGAGCAAGAAGTTTAAAAACAAAAAGATACTTTTCTAGAGGCATCTAAAATCAAACTAAGAAGACTTTTTAAAAGTGCATTTAAAACTAAGAATCTTATTAATGTCATAATATATAGAGAACAAATAATATTAGTTTATATTATATCTTCCCCTACTTCCATCTAGTCCCTTCAAAATTCACTTTCTAGTTAAGTTCTTAACCCTTTCTACATATCCTCTCATCCCTGCTTAGTTATTTCTCCAAAGCATTTATATCATAGAAAATATTTATATTTATTTGCTTGTCTGTCTCACCCACTAAAATGGAAGCTCCATGACAGAATTTATTTATTTATTTACTTATTTATTTAGAGACTAGATCTTGCTATTTTTTACCACAGACTCAAGCAATCCCCAGCCTCAGCTTCCCATGAAGCTGGAATTACAGGTACACACCCCCCACGCCCAGCTGTATTTTTTGGGAACTAGGTCTCGCTATGTGTCCCTAGTGGGACTCGAACTGCAATCCCTGGCCCCGGCTGGAGCTTCCTAGACTGCTGCTTACAGGCACACAGATGTGTGAATTCACATATGTGAATTTTACTTTCATAATGTCATACCATTTAGAAATTTTAAAGAACAAATTATTTGAAGCCACATATCTGCTCAAATTATAAAGTTGATTTTTTCTTCACTTCTATGAATCTTAAAGTGAACAAAGGTCTAATATTTTAATTTCTTACTTCTTTACTACTTAAACAATATGACATTTCCAGTACCCTCAGTAATATTATTTCTATAATACTCTTCTTAAAATGTTAGCCAGAAAAACAGAGACTTACTGAATGACCAAATAAATGAATACCTTTTCAGCAACAAAACTGCTTAAAAGCAAAGGCCAGGATTGAAAAATTGAAGAAAAAGGTTTCAAAATATACACTTATAAAAAAGTCCACGATCCCATACATTATTGTTTTTGCTGTTGCTATTTAATTTTAGATTTGTTTGAAATTTCTTTATATTAAAAAATAACAAACTTTTGTTTGACATCCAAATTTTTGTCTTATGCCACAAGTCAATTCTTCTATATTGGGGGGTATGTGAAATTAAGATTAGTTAACTCTATCTTTTCTTTTCCACAATAGGAATATTAGATCCTTTCACTCCCTACAATTTTTACCTTTGGTGAACGGCTTTTTTTAATTGTCTCTTGATTTCTTTGGAGTCTTTCAATCAAAGGGATGGCAAAAGAGAATGTCTTTCCTGTTCCTGTCCGTGCTTGAGCAATTAAATCTTTTCCTTCATAGACAGAAGCAAAGGTTTTAACTTGAATGGGAAAGAGGTATGTTACCCCTCGACCTGCAAAATGAGATTTCATTGAAATATTTAAGCATTAAGAAAAAGTATATTTGAAAATGACAATCCTAGTTCCTTAATATCCTAAAGAGATACCTCCCAATGAAATTTATAGCTATTTATAACCCAAAGAAGAATTACAAAAGTCAGTGGTCTGAACTTTTGACACATACATTAATTCTTTAAAATTAAAAATAGATCATAATACCTAAAAGGATAATACAAAAGTAACTGCAGTTAAGAAAATATTTCTCTGTGCTATCTCTATCCTCCTTTGGTCAAAAAGGCTGATGAGTTTTGTAAATTCTAACTGTAATTTCCAGTAGTTTATACATTAAAATTCATAGTACCTTTCAGAAGTTTTATAGTCTCTTCAGAAATAGGGAAATTGGAGAAGGCTCCTTCTTTCTGTTCACGTGTTAGGGTCTGTCAAGATGAAATCAAAATTCTGACTAACATATATTATATTTGACTGGGTATTTAGAATCTTTTACTCATTTAGTATTTTTAGTTTTACTATCACCCATAGTTAGAACTTGCAGATTAACTTACAATATAAATTAGTGTGATATTCTCTTAATTTCAAAAATATTCCTTTAAATAGCAAGTTAATACATTTTCCCATAATACAATTAAAAAGTTCAATTAACATATAAAATTCCCTTTAGAAACACATCTACATAAATCAAAATGTATTTCCATTTGACTAAAATATTACAAGAGCTATTTAATAAATGAAATCATATTCACACATATAGATAATATTAATTACAAAGATTAATACAAGCCTACAAATGGTCCCTTATAATGCAAACTTTTCACAAAATGTTTAAAAAGTTGTTCTGACTCTAAATACTTTTTTTTTTTTTTTTTTTGGAGATTAGGTCTAATTTTGCCTGTGGACTCACAGGCTCAATTGCCCAGGGTACCACAGACTCAAGCAATCCCCAGCCTCAGCTTCCCAGGAGGTAGCTGGGATTACAGGCATACGCCATATTTTTTTGGAACTAGGTCCAAAGCTATATTTTTTTGGAACTAGGTCTTGCTATGTGCCCCAAGTGGGACTCGAACCACAATCCCTGGCCCCAGCCCTGGTCGCAGCTTCCTAGGCTGCCACTTACATGCATGTGCCACCATGCCTGGCCTAAATACTATTTTTTTAAGTCACTAATACAAGGTAAAAGTTCCTGTAAGCTTAAAGATTTATTTAACATATACATTAGCAACACATTATTAATTAACATCATTGAAAACTCTGTATATTGGTCAGTGTGTATATTTAGAACAAAGATGAGAGCTCTACCTGTAAACTTTATTACTGCTATGTTTAAAGAAAATAATCCTGTAACCACTTACAACAAACCGGAATTTTCAGGGATCCAGATAAACGATAAAATGTCAAATACAAATTATACCCATTTAAGAACACCTCAATGCTATTTTAAAGATTTTTTTAAAAAATATTACAATAGATTTTCATTGTAGAAATTATAAAATTATAAAAAAATTTTTTTGAACAAAATACTGTCTTATAATATGCTTTTTACAATAAAATATAATACCTTTCTAACATCTTTCTATGCCCTTTAGAAAAGATCTAATCTAGTGCATATAGTATTTTATTAAACCAATTACCTATTATTAGTTATTTAAGACCCTTAGATTTTTTTTTGCTATTATCAACAATGTCATTGTAATAGGATTACTTATTCAGATTTCTGAAAATCTTATGGTTATCTCCTAGAAGTAGAATTCCTGAAATTTAATATGACCTAAAACAAACAATAAACTAAATCTCTTATATAGGCAAAATTCAACAGAATTTGTAGCAATACGAATTTGCAGGGCTTTATTAGGTCAACTCTCTCACATACTTCCCTGAAGTAGCAAGTTCACAAATAAAACACCATGTTATATGTCAAGGGGTCAACATCTTTTCCCAAAACACCCCAAAGATTACACATTAAATTAAGCTCAAATATATTTAAATCAGCAGCTATCAAATTTAAGAAACAAAGTATTGTTGCTTATCAAGTATTAAGAGTATCAAGGCCTTTTGATTTAAATCACCTAGACAAACCTATGTACTGTTAGAAGAAAAATGCAAGAACAAATTCTGTGCAAGAAAATATATCTAACAGATCAAAGACAGATTCCATACTAAGCAGGCTTTCTATACTTCCAAAAATATAAATATCAAGGGCAATATTTCTTCAGATAAATTGTTTCTTTTCTGTTTTAAAATGCAAAGTTATAAACTGTGAAAAAGTAAATAAATAAAAGGCAAAGAGCTTCAAGACTAAGTTACACTTAAGATGTACAGATGATTTAAAGTCACTATTGTTACAGAAGCACAAAAATCAGAAGGCAAAATACAAAGTCAAGAGCCCTTTTGTACCTTGTTTCAGGAAGTCAGAAGTCAATTCATGGTAGGGACTGAAATAACCATAAGAAATGCAAGTAGTTGACCATCAATAAGCTTTGGAAAAGCTGTTCAGGAATCCAATCGCACAGGAGAGGTTTAAATTTGACCATCCCCCAACCTCTGCTCCAAGAAAAAGGCAATATAATGACAGAAACAAGGGACAAAGGGAAAAAAACGCTAAGGTTTCAACTGTACACATTCCCCTGTACAACTAAGAGTACTGGATAATGAAGAAATACTCTAAAATCAATCTAGTTAATATGAAAAATCAAATTAACCTGTACTTCAAGGATAATGCCAAACGCAAAACAAAAAGTATCCATACCTCCTCTAGTATATTATCACTTGATTTATGAGTAGAACTATCTAGGGATGACACTCGCTTTGATTTCTTTTCATATTCATCAATATCTCCATTTGAAAGATCTGTTCTTCTTGTCTTATGAGATTTAGAAAATTCTTCTGAAAGTCTATTAGATCCTTCAGTGTCTCCATTTAGCTTCTCTTTCATTTTAGCTTTTTTGGGCTTGGGAGCATCCGAGTCATCTGCAACACCATTTTCTCTTGTTTCTGATTTCTCATCTGAGTCATAATGGTGCCTTGGTTTCCTTCTCTCACTCTGTGAAAAAACAAAGAAACAACGACAAAAGGGTCACAAGGTCTCCTTTCAAGACTCTAGAAAGCTTAAGCATGACTCCCCAGCCAGCAAAACATAAATCTACTGTTACCTTGAAAAGTTACCTAGTAGATCTGAACTGTTACTCATGCCAAACCCAAACCTACCTATTACTTCTTCCTCATTCCATCTCTTGCATTCCTAAGACCTGGCCTCTGGCCCAGTTCTAAACTCATTGAGATTTAAAGGAAACAAATCCTTTTCAGAAAAACAAGAAATCCCGATTTGCACAGTAAAAAACAGAAACTTCAAATATCTCCAAGAGAAAAAACAATATTTATTGAGTACCTGCCCAGCATTATATGTAATGTTTTCAGCTTATCTCATTTAAATCTTCTTATAAACCAGAATTATTATTATGTTAGTGCTATTTTCTGTTTCAGTGGGTAAGGAATCAGAGGATGGTTGATTAGGTCCTCTAAAATGAATCTTTCACAAATGCGTTAAAGTATCAGCCAGTATTACAGTTTTAAATGAAAGAAGAAAATAACCAACTCACAAGTTTATTCACAAGTCTGGTGATAGGATTTATTGCTTTAAGATTATTGGCCAGAGACCATATCCTTACCACATGGATGTGTATAAAATGATGACGTTAAGAAATAAAAAGGTGAAATTTTACAACAAAAAAGAAATAAATCTTCTTATAACAACCCAAAAAGGGAAGTATAGGTCCATAATCCCTTATCTGAAATTTCAATATCCATAAAGCTTTGAAAACCGAGTTTAATAAAGTTTTCTTTATAACTTAGAGGCAAAAAAAAAAAATTTTTTTTTTTTTTTTGTTGAGACTAGGTCTCGCTATTTTTGCCTGTGGAACCGCAGGCTCACATTGCCGGGGTACCACGGACTCAGGCAATCCCCAACCTCAGCTTCCCAGGTAGCTGGGATTACAGGCATGCACCACTATGCCCAGCTATTCTTTTTTTTTTTTTTGAGACTAGGTCTTGCTATTTTTGCCCGTGGAACCGCAGGCTCTCGTTGCCCGGGGTACCACAGACTCAAGCAATCCCCAGCCTCAGCTTCCCAGGTAGCTGGGATTACAGGCGCGCCACCACACCCAGCTATTTTTTTTTTTGGAACTAGGTCTCGCTATGGCCCCGCCTCCCGCGATCCCTAGCCCCGGCCGCTTCATAGGCTGAAGCTTACAAAGCACGAGCCACGTGCCCGGCTGCCCACCTATTCTTTTGGGACTAGGTCTCCCTACGTGACCCCGGAGGGACTCGAACCACAATCCCTAGCCCCGGCCACTTCATAGGCTGAAGCTTACAGGCACGAGCCACTGTGTCCGGCCTTAGAGGCAAGATCTTACCTGAAGTCATTTTGTACCAAAATTTGACTTGAGCTAATGTAAGACTATTTAAATCTTTATTTATTCATATTTATGTTAAAGTATTCATTTCACAGTAAAATGTTGTATTACAGACAAGGAGCCCCAAACCCTACTGGGGTGTTAACCTTCCAAACATCCCCAGAACTATTAGTCCTCAAAACGCATGTAGCCCCAAGGATTTTGGATAAGAGATAAGGAACCTGTATTAATTATGTCATTTTACAGAAGCAGAAACAATAGCTTCTCCGCCTTTTGGCTAAGATCAAGTGCACAGAGGCAGAAAGAAGTTCTTAGAAGTAAGGAAACTTGTTGAAGACAAGTAAGCAGCATTTCCTACAAGTGGAAGTGCTGGAAATCAAGCCCTTGAAAGTCCATGATCCTTTTGCTCACACTTCCCCTCTGAACTTTGACAATTAACAGGTTAAAGATAAAAACAGACTAAACAAAACTATGAAATTAATATAAAACTCCAATTGTTTTACTTCCGTGAAAATTCTTGTAAAGTTTTTTAAAAAAAATTTAGTTAATATAAGTTAAAAACACCAAACTGATGTCCAAAGTTTAATATTTGCAAACAACAAGAAATTATTTGGAAATTCAGCATTTCAGAATTACTTGGTGAAATGTTCAATATAACATAGAGAGTACGGATTAATGATAAAATCTAGGAATAGTAAATTTTCACCACCGTTTATTCAGTGTTCATGGCACTTTCACATATAATTTTTTAAGCTGTAAAATAGGAGTTGCTGTGAAAACTGAATTATTAAATATTTTATAAACAGTAAAAGTTTTACTTTAGCTGAAATAGTACGTATCTCTGGAAACCAAGAGGTTCGAAAGAAAAACAAAGCTATATATAGAGTCAGCTTTGGGGTTTGAATTGCTCCTGGGCCCTGTACTTCAGGGAGAAGATAAAACAAGGTAAGACATCTAGATTAACAACAATCCAAGGTTTTGATGAAATACATTATTCCACATCACATCTACACTCTTCACTTTCTTGATTTCCATGACACTGTATTACCCACCCCTTGATCTTACCTGTCTTCTTCAACAGTTCCTCTCCCTCTTCCTGTAGATCGCTCAACTCTGTTCTCTACATGACATTTCATACCATAAACTTTCATACCATTTTAAAGGCTTCAATAAACACTTCCAGGCCTCCTCCTTGCTTATTGATACTCCAGGTCTGAGAATTTCCATAGAATTTCCACTTCCATAGCTCAACACACTGAAAGCCTAAGTCAAGTACATATCAATGCCAGATCACTACCCTAATTACCTCTATTCCTATTAGTACTGGTCTGTTTCCAATATCCATTTTCTTTCACAGTTAAGGAGTCATTAACAAGTACTTCTGAAGAAACCAATTTACAAGCATGTAGTGAAAATATAAGGATAGACAATATTCCTATTAGTATTGGTCTGTTTCCAATATCCATTTTCTTTCACAGTTAAGGAGTCATTAACAACTACTTCTGAAGAAACCAATTTACAAGCATGTAGTGAAAATATAAGGATAGACAAAGATGTTATCATTTCCCTCAAGAATTTTTGGAAATTATTTGGGAAAGATACAGGAAAAATTTACAAGGAAGCAGTAATAAATACCAACTGAATGATAAAAAGATAATGACAGCACTGGAATAAGACTGCAAAGGGGACCGGGACTACTGCATATGTACACTAGAGCGGCTAGAAAAAAACAAACTATCTGACAGATAGATTTTGATGCAAAACCATTTGAGGCAAATATTTCAAGAGGAGCCTAAATTAAAATAACTGCATGGTGTATCCACTTAAAACACTTAATCGGTTCACAGAGAACATAAAATGGTAGTTGCCAGGCGCTGAGACAGAGGCAAATAACATTTGGTGTTTAATGACACAATTTCAATTCTAGAGGATGAAAAAGTTCTGGAGGTGACTGGTGGTGATGGTCACAGACCAACGTGAATGTACTTAATCTACAGAACTGTACATGTTAAAACAGGAAATTTTATGGTATATCTCGTTTACTATTATTTAAAAAAAAATGGTTGGCTGAAACAGCAGGCTACCTTGGTGACATGAGTGACAGTTTCTAATTCTCTGGGGCTATAAACAAAATAAAGTTCACTCAGAAGTCATACCGAAAATACTTCCTCACACTCTTCAGTTGTATTCTTTTCTCCAGAGCAAATGTTTTAAAATTTTTCACTGCATTTTTCAGCACTTCTGCCCTCTTAAAAAAAATTTTTTTAAGGGGTATGTTGGTTAAGCCTACTTCTTTAAAGGCTCTGAAGGCACAGGCTTATTCAGTTAAAACTCCCTAGGGCCTAGCAAAGTCTAGAGCAAATCAGGCTCAACAAATACTTGTGGAGTTAACGCAAATACTGACAGTAAAGGCTATTAATAATTCACAAGACGATTGATGAACCCTCCTGATCTCCATCGCAACGAAACCCTGACATCCTGGCATCGCTGGCTATGACTCCTTCCCTTTTGGCTTTAAAGGGATCGTTACCAAGGTTTGTGAACCTAAGATCGTCTTCCCCGAGATGCTCGCACACAGGGCAGGACGGCAAAGACGCGACACATACTCAAGGAAAGCAGTTTTCTCAATCATCTTCTAAGACGGTCAACGAGAATCAAAGGACAGACCTCACTGCTTAAGGAAAAGGAAAGAAAGAACAGATCCCGCGACGATGGAACTTGAGTCCGCCCATCTCTTAGGCGCCAAAGCGAAGGGGTGAGGCCGGGCTAGAGCCCAAAGCCGCCCTTCTGCAGGTTTGGAGCAGATGGCTCGGAGTGGTCCCGGAACGACCTCAGAGGGACGAAGGCGGCGCGAGGGGAGGCCCACGGATGCTTCGGCCCAGCTGTGACAGGCCATCAGGGACAGCTCCCCTCCCCGCCCAAGCCGGCGCGGCCCCAAAGGAGGCGCGGCCCATCCTCAGCGCACCTTTTGCCTCTCCTTCGTCTGGCTCTCGGTCTCATCCAAAGGTGCCTCCAGCTCCATAATGTCCCCCCAGAGGAGTTTCCCGGGCATCATTCGACGACGCCGCCGCCTCCCTCTGGGCACGGTGGTCACGACCACCTACGGGCAGCGACAGCGTGAAAGGGAAGCGGGGGTAGGGCGGCCGCCCAGCCGAGGTCGTGCGTCACTTCCGGGACACGCACCGCACGGCGAGGAAAAAAATAATCCCTCCCAATTTAAACCCTTCCTTTGCCACACACGGACTCAACCAATGAATGTAAGGGATCTTGATTGGCCCACCCATGTTCTGGAGTGATTGGCTTCTAGAGCAAACCTCTAGCCAATCGCCATAGAGGACGCGCGAAACGATTAGCATAAATGATTCGGATTTTTTTCTCTTTTCCCTCCCCTCCCCCATCCCGAACATTTTTTTTTTTTTTTCTCGGTACCAAGGAAACGCTTCGGTGCTTCCCAGCATGCACTGCTGGGACTGGGAAGCATCTCAATTGCGGTCGGCGCGTGTGAGAGGTTGACTCGTGAACTGGCGGATGCGGGGAGGTCCCGGGCGCCACGCGCCGCCTGGAAGTTTGCCGCCGGATGCTGCAGGCCTCAGCCCCGCCCATTAAGGGTGAGGCGTTAACGTCTAACGGTTTAGCGCCAGGCGGGCGCCAGGGCTTTGACGCCAAGGGGCTTTGTAGGGCATGGAGTGGGCCAGACCTTGCGATGATGGAGTACCAGGAGTGCGGCCGGTTCTAAGTCTGAGGTTCTAGTCATGAAACTGGTCCTTGGATCCTTTTAGGTCCTTCTCAGGCTACCCACTTGACATAGAAGCTAACCCCCTAGGAAGGGATTTCGTTGCCCGAAATTACATTCTCAGTAGCAGTCAGGGCTAGAGAACTCATCTCCTCAATTCAAGATCGGCGCTGTCTCTGCCACAAGCAGCTGAAAACTTTTCAGTTCTACGAAGCCTTTTAAAGAAGGTGTTCCCATCAAAGAGAAAAGGGGGTGGGGGAAAGAATCTTTAGAAGTCGAGAGAAAATAGCCCAAAGATCTTCAATAAGTTACGAATTTGCAGTGAATAAAAGTGTCTTATTCTCTGATGAGGATTAGTTGCCCTGGAAGTACAACTTTAGACAAAATCGTAAACCTTTTGATAGTACAAGGGTTACTTTTTTAGTATATCTTTTCTTAGTGCGCCTGCGCTAACTAGAGACAGTCGGTTATCTTTTCAGAGTCACTCCTTTATCTCTTCATTAATCTCTTCTAACCTCTTTATCCCAGCTACTCCTCGGAACTAGACACCGAACTGAGATGTCGGCTCAGTGGTAATTCGTAAAAACACTTGACAATATATAGCCTTACCTGCATTTGAACCTGAGTATGAAACCTTGTGCCTTAACAAAATTATAAATTGCTACATGTCCCTAAGGGCATGGGATCCTGAATTTTAGTTGGAAACACAAAGGTTAAATCCACGTTTACTACAGGTCTTCTGCATAGTTAAACGGATTAGCCTGAAATCAGGGATTATGTGTTTATCTAAATGTTACCAGGTGGATTTAATATTGTGAACAAAAGGAATGTTCAACTAATGATGCTTAAAGAATGTCTTTCCCTCTCTAGATTTTGAGACTAGCTGTGCATCTTTAAATCTACACTTTTCAAAATCTGTCCCAATCCCTCACACCCATTCTCAATTCTACCACTGTAGTCTTCCTAGCCTGATAACAAGGTTATGGTATACAAAGGAACATAGAAGGGCTGTGGCTGTCAATGCCATACATAAAATTGAGCTAAAAATGGAACAGATTTTAGTATGTTGTGGTTGATGATTAAACACACATAAAGTGAAGCTTTAGCTCCTCAAGACTATGCCTGAGGCCATACAGTATATCTGAAAAAGGACTATCCTGCTCTTTTCTCCTTAGTTCTTCCTAAGAAAAGCACGTTATTTTTTAGAATGACCTATCATTTTAAGACTTTAATGATTAAAACAAGATGACTATAAATTTACCTCTACAGATTTTATTTTTACTTCATAGTTAGAAGGTGAAAGAAGCAACCATTTTTGCCATCTGCATGTCAACCTTATGTGACAAGAGGAATTGGACCATTTAAAAATTTTATGACATAGAAATCAAGTTAAGGGACAATTATAAATTCATGGAGACATTGCAGTTGTGCAAAAATCAGTTTCTAGGCCAGGCACGGTGGCGCCATCCTGTAAACAGCAGCCTAGGAAGCCACGGCGGGGACCAGGGATCGAGGTTCAAGTTCGGCTCAGGGCAATGTAGGGAGACCTAGTTCCAAAAAATAAACTGGGTGTGGTGGCTCACACCTGTAATCCCAGCTACCTGGGAAGCTCAGGCTGGGGATTGCTTGAGTCCGTGGTACCCCGTGCAACGTGAACCTGCGGTTTCATGGACAAAATAGCAAGACCTAGTCTCAAAAAAAAAAAAAAAAAATCAGTCTCTTTTCATTTGGGAAAGTGTCCAAAGCAAGTGAAAAAATGCATTTTTAAATGATTGTTTAAAAAATTCATGGGGACATTGAAGGCAAAGACTGTGTAGAGAGGACTATGAAGGAAAGAGAAAATGAAGGGAATAGGGGGACTTTTTCCTATTGCTAGCCATGTGGCCTTAGCCAACTAATCTCTAGTCTTTTGTTACTAAAGTGGAAACAAAAGACCGGATATGGTGGCGCATGCCTGTAGGTGGCAGCCTAGGAAGCCATGGCCGGGGCCAGGGATCGCGCTTGAGTCCTGCCAGGGGCAGGTAGCAAGACCTAGTCCCCAAAAAATAGCTAGGTGTGGTGGCCCGCGCCTGTAATCCCAGCTATATGAGAAGCTGAGGCTGGGAATTGCTTGAGTCTGTGATACCCCCGGCAATGTTAATCTGCTGTTCCACGGGCAAAAATAGAGAGACCTAGTCTCCAAAAAATAATAATAATTAATTTAAAAAAATAAAGTGGAAACAAAAATACTTTTCCTGTTGATAGTGCAGGGAAATTCAATGAGCTAGAGTAACAGTACTATAGTGATAATGTAGTACTGGTGATCTTCAGTAGTAGTGAACTGAACACATTTAGCATCTGTATATTTATGTATCTAGCCCCTCATTCAAGTTATTTGGGAATAAATATCAAAATATTTAATCTCTGGAGGGAGTTCTCCCTGTTTTAGTCAATTATTTATTTTGTAGTTATTTTGAATCAAATGGTGAAAGGGAGAAGTCATGAGTTATTCCAGAAGAGGGCACCATTACCCAGGAAACAGAAACTGGTACTGTTAAAGAGGGGCCAGGCCTCTAAAGTTTTAATGAGCGAGTTCCAAAAAGGATAGCAAAGTTGTTAGGAGTTTGTTTTGTTTTGTTGTTGTTGTTTGTTTGTTTTGTTTTGTTTTGTTTTGAGACTAGGTCTCGCTATTTTTGCCCATGGAACCGCAGGCTCTCGTTGCCCGGGGTACCCCAGACTCAAGCAATCCCCAGCTTCAGCTTCCCAGGTAGCTGGGACTACAGGCACGCGCCACCACGCCCAGCTATTTTTTTGGAACTAGGTCTCGCTACGGGCCCCAGGCAAGACACGAACCGTGATCCCTAGCCCCGGACGCTTCATAGGCTGAAGCTTACAGGCACGAGCCACCATGCCCGGCAGGAGTTTGTTTTGATAACCCTATTCTTTTTTGTGTGTGATTCCAAAATAGAGATTTATGTATTAAGATTTATTCGCTGCATAAAAATTACCAATTGTTTCTCATAGGGTTCTTAACACACATCAGTTCATTGGGGGTTGCTTTGTTCACCCCAAAACTTAAAAATCATAGAGCTGTTTAGGACCAGGAAGGGCAGTTAATACATTGAGGTATTTTCTTGGGTCTCAGCAGTTGGAGGGATTCATCCTCTTCCCCTTGAGAGAATACAT